>JAWQRP010000001.1:0-113659 GCA_033557875.1 Quadriops clusia | reverse complement strand
AAAATAAAGTGAAATAAAATTAAAATAAATAAAATAAATTCGAAATTAATTAAAATAAAATAATGCAAGGGTACCGGTCTAGAAATTATACCAGGGGAGATGACGGAAAGGAAAATAAAGTGAAATAAAATTAAATTAAATAAAATAAATTCGAATAAAATTAAAATAAAATAAGGAAATTAAACGGACATTTAATTTTTCTTCTTTATGTACATTTCAAACTCGCCCCTTTTAGCAAGACAATTTACCCATAAGTTTGTTCGAAGAACGACGGGTCTGCTAGTAATAGAATAAAAATATAAAACCGCAGGAACCTGAAGAATAACTTTGTTGATTTCATTACGAGCAGAAAAAATTTTCAAAGTTTTTTCATACTTTTCGTTATCATTTTATCCATCTACAATAAATATTGCATTTAAATGCACTACACTGTGAAATAAAAATTTTTGATTTAACAGTAACATTTCTAACCCATTGCAAGGTATTTATAAAATTAATAAATTAGTCTATTTAGAGAATTAGTCATCAATTACTTAATAAAAGTATAACCTTGGTTAAAATAAATGGGATGCTCCAGGTTAGGATGGTATTGTATAAGTAGGAAAAAGAATGGCCAAATTTGGACCGGTCGCCCTCTGATAAATAAACCTAAATAAGGAATTGCGCTTCTCTATTAAAATAAATAAAAAAGAACTTATTTTTACATAACTATGCTATTTTTACATGCTAATAAACATATTTTTTTCATCGTCCTAATATTATTTTCATGCATCTCAAGTAAATTTTAAATGAAAATGTGCTGTAAATAAAATAAAGACCATTTTCATTATAATAATTTGCAATGCTTTGTGTTCTACTTAAGGAATTAAGTAAAAGCATAACCTTTATTAAACCTAAACAAAAAAGGACTTATTTTTAGGTAACTATGCTGTATTTATATTAAAATAAATAAAGATGTAAGTTTCATTCGGAAAAATTAAACAAAAGTTCTTTCTTCCCGCGATTCGAACACACGTCATCGGTACTTAAACTAGTAAAGGAACTTCCCTTAACCTCGTATGCCAAACGCTCATGAGAAAGTAATTCCTTAACAAACTATATAAGGATATGAAAAGACTATTTTTTGAATTTTCTCAAAATATACTGTCCGTCAGTTTTTAACATTTTGGTAAAATAATAATAATCATATGTCCTCCAATTCCCTAAAGTCTCATTGAATTTGGTGATCGTCAATTGGTGTGCTTCCCTTTTTAGCTGAACATATAAATATATTTCTTAAAAAAACTTTACAGTGAACAATTATAGATCATTATTAATTTTTCATTTTGCAATTTTGGAACGTATCTCATATAATCCCATGCATTTTTCCATTTTCTATTCGCGGATTCCATATTTGCGTGGTTTTTACAGAACGTAACCGCTGCAAATAAGGAGCGTTGACCGTTTTTTTTATAGGAAGGTAAATTACACTATGTATTTAAATAAGTTTATTCTGTTAGTTTGCCTTGCAAATATAATTACATTATAAAGTTTTGTTTTGTATTGATATAATTTTCTTTAATAATTTTAGGCAAAAGTAAAGGAGAGTGTTATTTGCATATCAGATGAAGATGATGAAGATGTTTGTGAAGTAATTTCTGGTACAGAATCCATTAATTTTAAAATATCATCTGCTGATCAAACTGAAGCTCAGCAACAAGTATGTGACAAATCATTTCCAGTGGATAAGAAATTTATCAATGAAACTAAAGAAATTGATTCACGCTCTGGGACTTTTGACTCTGAAAATTCAAGTACTATTAAAGCAAATAGTCAGTTTGAAGACGATGATGTCATATTTGTTGAGCCAAAACCTGTGGAAATCATAAATATAGATGTGGATCCAATAGTTGATATGGATTCAAAAGCTGTAGCTGATGCAGATGCGTCAGCACTCACTAACTCTATATCAAGTAATTCCAATTCAGTAAGTTCTTCGACTTTATCATCAAGTACTGAAAACAAAACTTCTCCCAAACAAGCAAAAACTAAAAGTCAAAGTATTGAAATACAGCAACTAGTTCGTGAACGATCAGAATTACTAAGTACTCCAGAATCAACAACATCTAACGATTTTCTTGATGCTTCGTTAGTACAACGGTGTGATAAATTTAATTTCAGCTTACATGGAGCTGATTTTAGTGGAACATTTATAAAACCGAGGTCATTAAATGAATTATATGAAACAGAAAGTAGTGCAAGTGATATGAGTACTCCTTCAAAAGCTGGAGTTTCTGCAGGTAAAGACTCTCCAGCTGAAACAAATTTAAAGTCATTTGGTGATTTTGTAACACCTAGAAAAAATATTACTTCTCTGCCAGTACCTGCAGTTTTTGCAGAGGTAGAATTTGATTGTCCAGAGAAAACTCTATTTTCTGAAGATAACTTACAATCATTTAGTGATTTTATTACTCCAAGAAGAAATCCGCCATCAGCACCAGTAGCTGAAGATGAAGTTCAACAAGAACCTAACAATAAAGCATCGGATATGAGTTCCCAGAAAGTAATAAATAACAGTTCAAGTTCATCAGAAAGTGATACTAACGAATGCAATTTTCAAATTGATGTTAAAAAAAGTCAACGGAAACGACTGCCGAGTTTATCAAAAATATCTTTAATTGTTCAAGAAGATAGTCATACTAAGAAAAAGCAATCAAAGAAAACTAAAGAAGTGAGAAAAGAGGTGCAATATTCTAGTTCAGAATCTAGCTCTGAAAGTGAATGTGAAGACGTAATAATGCCTATAGAAAAACCTGAATCAATAAACAATACTGAAAAAGATCATACGACAACAAACAATGAAACTCCTAAAAGAGGTAAAAAAAATAAAAGCAAAAATGTTAAATCTGGTGATGAATGTGATCTAAGTAATCAGGTCAGAAAGAGATGGAATATAGATAAGTCCTCACTTTCAAGCAGTAATTCAAAGAGAAGACGTAGATCTAAATCTGCCGAAGCATTTACAGAGAATCCAAAAGAAATTGCAGAAGAATTAACTTTAGGTGAAGTAGAGGAGAATATTCCTTTGAATCAGACAGAAATAAAATTAATTCAAGATCAATCTGGAAGAAAACGTAAAACGGAACAACTAGATTTAAACCTCTCAAAACAGAAAAGAAATAAGAAAAAAGTAGAAGATTCTTCTAGTACAGAATCACTTACAGTGCAAGAAAAGAATCAACTGATTTCAAAGTCTAAAGAAAAATCTTTGCTTGAACGAGAGAAAGACGTAGGTTTAAAAAATATTCCGAATGATAACATCAAGTTAAGTAATGTAGATGTAGAAGTGAAAGTTGGTGAACTCAATTATGAATCTCATAATGATGTTCACATAATAGAAATTTCAAATGATCCTATAATGGTCTCAGATGATGATGACGATGTTGTATCTCTAAATGTAGATACTGATATACAAATAGCCAATATTACCAATAAAAAAATAAGCTCTTCACCAACAAAAAATATTGGTGGTGCACAAACTGATAATATTTTCCAAGCACCAAAAAATATTAAAAGGAAAAACTTTTCTGATTTCTACATACCCAACAAGGAAGAATTCTACACTACAAGTTGGGGTTTAGAACATTTTTCTGTTGATGAAGCTCAAAGTGAAATGTCAGGTATACAATTTAATTATAATAATGCTAATTATGTTTTTCTCTACTATAATTGATTGCATCTAAGCATTTATTGTTATGGTTGCAGATGATCCTAATTTATGGAAAATTCTTGACCGTGATCGGAATCAAATTAAATTACCAACACCAAGAGGTGCTCGATGTCACCGATGTCGAGAATTAGGTCATTATGCAGCAGATTGCCCTAATAAATTTGGGCCTCCTGTGTGTAAACTTTGTGGAAGGAAAGGACATCTAGAAATTAAATGTCACAATAAAATGTGCTCAAATGTAAGTGTTTTCAAATATAACATAATTACTTGTTAATGTATGTACCTACCAAGTTATTACATTGTAGTGCGGTCGCAAAGGAGAATATTCAACTATTTATTGTGAGAACTGTATCAATGATCGAACTGTTAAATGTCGAATATGCAAATCTAGAGGTCATACCCCTAATAGATGTCCTGATTTATGGAGAAGATATGCCTATACTGTTAGTAATTTAAAGTATTTTTTATGACTTTTCTAAAGTAATTTATTTTCAGACTAAAGAAGGACCATTAATTGTCCCAGAAGGTGTCTCCTTGAAAGCTAGTTCACAAAGATGGTGTTCCGGGTGTGGTGGTAATGGCCACTTAGAATATGAATGCAATTGTTATAACAGAACCTACCCTCGATTGGATCCGACAATCAGAGCTTATGAAGATGTTTACCAAGATAAGTTTGATCCTTTCCAATCAGATGTTCTATTTACTGATTTAAACATACCTATTTGTCAATCGACTTCAAAATCAATACCATCTACAGCAGAAACAAATTCTTCTACCTCCAAACCATTAAAATCTGTCAATATTAGTGGTGGCCCAAGTAATGTGATTAATCCATTTGCTGCACGTATTTCAAACACAACCTCATTCAATAATACTTTAAGTAGCTTTATTCCTTTAGAACAGGATAACACTAAGAATTTTGATGGAGGTTTAAAGTACATGTTACAAAATCGAGTAATATCTAAAGACCTTAACATTCAAATTAATGTAAATGATCGTGGTAGCAAAATGTCCTATTCAAATGAAATCTTTGAAAATGAAAATCAAGTAATATACTACTTAAACATGTCTTCAGCTGAATTCTTGTTGCACGACCTTCCTGGGAAAGAATTTTTATGTGAATTACAAAAAGATCTCGGAATTTCTATTGAAATTGAAATAAGTCAACAAACTACTTTGTGCTATGCGAAAATTAATGGTACTGTGGATAGAATAAATTGTGCAAGAGAAGTCCTTGATCGATATACTCATAATGAAATCCCTGAGTTAAGGATTCCAGTAAATTCAAAAGCTGTGATGAAATTAATTCAAAGTATCTTCTTTAAATGCAATCGATACTATAATTCTCACGAACTCCTAACGAATGTCATTCAAACTGAATCAATGATAGAAAACTGTAATGATTTTCGAGAAGTTGTAAATATGAGGTCAAAGTTGCGACATCTGTATACTTGTTTAAATATGAGTTTATTTTGTAATTATAAAATTGATAACTCAGAAAAACATATGAACTTCTTAATAATGATTAGAGATAAGTACGAAAGAAACAATTTCTATTACCTTTCAAATAATGAAAGATTAGAAATACAACATGCACTTAACTATATATTTTATTTAAGAAGAAAAAGAGAAGAGTATGCAAACTATATAGAAGTTGTTAACAATATCGTTCCAGGGCATCTTTCAAATCAAACACTTGAAACAAGGTGTAAACCAGAAAATGCCATGGTAGTTACAGTAGAACAGAATTTTAAACATTTTTTAAACATAAGGAAGAAAACTATGTTGCCTAAAATTTTTCTTGAGAATATACCAAGGTATTATAATAATTTCAAATATAATCCTAATATTATAGAATATAATATGTTTAGAAGTGTGTATTTTGAATTTGTTTCTTTTTTAAAGCCGTACCAAACAAAATTGTAATATGCGAACTTGTTATGTTATTGTAAGAATAACCTTCTGTAATATATTCAATTATTTTCTACACTGTTTTTAATTTCTTTTTACATAACCATACTGTGTTTTTTTATAATTTTTGGCAATTCGAATTGAAATATCGTGCCAACTCAAGTACAGTCAAATCTCCTTATTCACAAACAAAATTCCGTATTCGCGGTTAAAAAAACTTTCATATCAAAAAGTGAAAAAGCTGTGCCTAGATTTAGGGTGGCAAAAGACAGAGATAGTTACGGTGTTACTTTGTTCGAATGCATCAGGAGATTGTATAATTAAAAAATGAAAACAATTTACCAGTGTTTTGGCTCGCGAATGTGCAAAATAAAAACCACAAAACAAGAATTTTGCATTTATCCATTTAATTGGGATCACTTTATTGGGACCCACGCCACGTCAAAAAAAAATTCCCGCACTTGAATATTATTTAAAAAAATAGTAATTTAGATTTTATGGTGGTTCTTCTTTTGGATAATGCAACAAGCCATCCCCGGGGGTTTAAAATAGCACATATATATATAGGTGATATTATGTATGTTTTGAGGTATTAGAAAATGTTTGACATAGCTAATAGTATTGTTTCTGTAAATGAGTCATTAAAAGAGCTGAAGCAATCCACATTGACAATTTACGGAAAAAAAACTGTGACCCACTTTGACTACAAACGATGTTCCATACAAGTAGTGATATTGTTCCAATTGCGAGATACAGAACGAAATGGTTTTGAACTCTTGAAATCGAATGACATTGAAGAGCTGATTGAATTGGAAAATGAAGACTTGACAGAAATGGAATTAGAAGAAATGCTGAAAACCGATTTTAGTGAAAATGACTAATGAACTTTTTGATTTTTTTATAAATATTGATCCATGTATAGGCAGAAGCATTCTTTTCAAAAGAACAATTGATACAGAAACTGCAGAGTACATATCAATTTCAGCTATAAAATATCATAAAGATTGCAAAACAATAAATGATCACTACATTCTTTAAACCCTAACCCAAACCGAATAATTAGCTATAAATATTACTCCTAATATTTTACTTAGCAAACTTTAAATAAGAGTATTTTTTACTATTTGTCTTAATTTAAAATTTGGGAACCTTCGAACGCATCTTATATAATTCCATGCATTTTCCATTCCCTATTGAGCCGTTGACTGTAATTGCTCTACAAAAAGAAATCATAAGTCTTGCCAATGAGGATCAATTTAAATATAATTACTATTTACATTGAATAAAGAGAAAACTATGGAGTATAGTAAATTTCTTTCAAATAATGTATTAATATCCACACAAGTCAATATTTAATATTTTGAGAAAAAAGTTTAAGTCGTTTTAATGAATATCTTATCTTTACCCGAAAACAAGAATGAAAACTAAAGTGCATATGACCCCTGTCCCATCTTCAACCCCAAGGAATATACAGCACCGGAACATTTGACTTAAAACTCCGACGGTTTTCTATAGCCTATAACTTACAGATTTGGTAAATTACCGAGTTTATTTTTGTACTGACTTTTTTAGTATACCATCCCTAATTCTCGAGAATCACAAAATTCAAGATTCCCGAAAACTACCCTCCGAAATTGCAATTAATAATAGGGTTTGCGCGCGCGTCTTTTTCACTAAAATTTTATCTGCTCTTAGGTACATATATATATATATATATATTATTAATTCTCATTTAATTTCAAACAGAAAATATGCCTTACTTGCAATCACCCAAAATCGCAACCTTTAGGAGATATTTAAATTTTTCTCCATCGATGCATAAAATGCCTCAAATTCAACGGATATTGTATTCTCATGTAATTCCGCAGGAAACGTCTCTGACACTTTCGATTTGCGGTTCATATTATATGTGATATTATCTTGCATAACCACCAATAGTTGACATTCGTAAAAACCATCCTGAAAGATAGAATTGGCAATGTTTGTTATGCTGTTTAACCTTGCGGGACTCCACCTTCCGTAAGTTCCGTACAAAACTTATTGACTTATTTTGGTGAGATCTATTAATTGATAAAAATTGTGCATTTCAATTAGATCACCTTGTATGTGTACGGTCTGGTAAGAAATAAAATCTATGGAATTAGGCAACCAGACGTTCATAAGGCATACGCGTTCATTAGATTAACAATGATCTCTGGTTGCCTATACCACAGAGGTCTATATTATAAAGGTTACTTAACTGTACATACACTGCCTCTAATTACCTATATCCCAGAGACGTATTTTTTAAATACTTGATGTAATTTTTTTTTGGTATGGGATAGAATACAATTTTTTTCTTGACATTTCGGCACCTTTATTTAGTCCTTTTTCATTTATATGTACCTAATGATAAATGTGGCGATTCACACCAGGCGATTCACACTAGGTAATGAGTCGAAAAAAATAAAACAATCGTCTGATGTCCGTCTTGGAAACGGAAATTTCATTTATAAGTACCAGACAGACTTTGGGAAAAATCACTCCACTACAGACTACTTATGATACGACATGACGATACGGGATTATAGACCAACTTTACAGTTGGGATTATCGTGGCTGTCTCCTATTATTTATGCAGGATTTTTTACAGGACAAACCTTTCAAGACTCAGGTGGAGGGACACCTGTCATCTATACCAAAATGAGGAGCTGACATTCAAAACGTGCTTTGTCCAAAAAAATCGAAATAGAGTTAACAGCACCTTCTTAAACTTGAGCAACAAATACATCATTTTGGTATGACAATTTAAATCATTTCTGGGCGAGTTTGAGGACGCTTTGTCATTTGTTTCACCGTCAGCGGATGTGTTTGTTCATTTGGGAGACTTTAACAAGAATGCTCTAGATATTGATGATGTTGACGTAATTGATTTTAACAACTGCTTATTGTCTTTTAGTCTGGTGCAAATAGTCACTTCTCCGACCCGCACAACTCGTACATCCTCTACGCTGCTCGACTATATAATAGTCAGTAATGACGCTCCTCTTGGTGATTCCGGCGTGACGCGTGCCCATGACATTGCCGACCATAGTTTCATTTATTGTTCACTTACCATAACGCATACTAGAAATGATCCCCTTACAAGAACCTTCCGAAATTTCAATAACTTTAATTATGATCTGTTTCTCAGAGACTTGCAATCGATTCCGTTCCATCATATCTTTGACATGGAGGACGTTAACGACAAGTTGTCTTTTCTGAGTGGTAACTTGCTGGGTCTGTTTGATATTCACGCGCCGCTTGTCACTTACTCTTTTATTAAACCTCCTACACCGTGGATTACGGACTCCTTATGAAATTACGCGATAAGGCACATAAGAAATTCAAACGCACTAAAAAAGGTAGTTGTTGGGAATCATACAAGCAGCTGCGGAATTTTACTACCACTGCTCTGCAGAATGAGAAAAAACAATACCTAAACTCAACATATAAAAATAAAACCTCCAGAGAACTTTGGCGGGAGTTTCAAACATTGAATGTCCATAAAAAAAATCTACTTCGGAATTGCCAGAGGAACTCCGAGACCTGGATGCCATGAACCGTCATTTTTCTAATTTGGGCGGGCGGCTGTCTCCTCCGGAACTTTTAGAATTTTATACTAACAATAAAATGAACTGGGAGGATGAATTCAAATTCCTTGAGGTCTTCGATGGGGAGGTAGAAGGCGTCATTAAATAAATTGATTCTGGCTTCAGCGTAAGGTTGATCAAGCTGTGTTGCTCCCATATTATTATGTATATGCGTCATATTATCAATCACTGCATTACAAATTCAGTCTTTCCCGCGGATTGGAAGGTGTCGTTGGTGACACCTCTTCCCAAGCAAAACAACCAGTATCATTCAATCATGTTCGTCCGATTAGCGTATTTCCAGTTTTATCTAAGGTTTGTGAGCGGATTGTGGTGAGTCAGCTTCGGGAATATTTGGAGAAATTTGATCTACTGCCTGCTAATCAGTCCGGATTTAGGCCTGGCTATAGCTGTGCCACTGCCCTACTCGGGGTTACAGTTGACATTTTTAGGTCGTTGGATGAGGGCAAATTGACCTTACTGATGCTCTTAGATTGTTCTAAGGCCTTTGATTCAATTAATCATTTACTTCTAGAGTCTATTTTGCACTACATCAGACTAAGTCAAAGTCCTATAGCTTTCATCTCAAATTATTTGCGAGAGAGGAGTCAAATAGTTAAGTGTGCCTCGCGTCTTTCCCTCCCTGTGGTCCTGCATAGTGGTGTCCCACAGGGTTCGGTTGCAGGACCATTATTGTATCTTGTTTATTCTTCATTTCTCTTAAGATCGGTTCATCATTGCAACTTTCACTTGTACGCAGATGACACCCAGCTATACTATTCATTTTTTCCGGACGATGTTCAGGGGGCTTTAGCGAGAGTCAATTCTGATCTGCAGGACTTATCGACATCGATCGCTTCTCATTGTCTGGAGGTGAATCCTGCGAAATCATCCGTGGTCCTTTTCGGTTCTCGTGCCGCGAGGGAGGCGGTTGGGCCGGACATTAGAGTTTCTATGAATGGTCTGCAAAATCCCGCGTCGACGAGTTGTAGGAATTTGGGGGTGACGTTAGACGCGGATTTGAAATTCAAGGCTCACGTTTCCCGTTGCCTACAGATGGCTTATAGTGTACTGCGGGTGTTGTATTCCAATAGAGCTATACTAAATATGAATGTAAAAATCTTATTATGCAATGCGCTGGTATTATCAAAGCTTAATTATTGTAATGTGGTGTACCATAATTCTATTGACTCTGTTGAGTTGTCAAGAATTCAGCGCCTTCAAATCTCCTGCCTTAGATTCATCTATAACATTAGGAGAAGAGATCATGTTAGTCATACTCGCGGCCGGTGTGTTTGGCTGAGTATGTTCGAGCGGCGGCTAGTGCATTCGGCTTGTTTTACAAGGTAATTGTGCACAAAAGCCCGCCCTACCTTGCCAGTAGACTACGTTATAGGACCGGCGTACATAATGTTAATGTTAGGAGAAGGAATGCCACATCGATTCCTAAACATCGTCTGGAATTGTTTAAGAAATCTTTCTCTTACAATATAACTAAAATTTATTCTCTCGTTCCTCCTCAGTACTTCTCCTATACATTCTTGACGTTCAGGTGCAAGGTGAAAGCGGTTGTTCCTCCACTGAATCGGTTTCAGTATGGGATGAACCTTAGGTCTGTGCATTCGCTGGGGGTGGTGAGCGTGTGGGGGCGAGGCGGCAATATTTTATTGTTTGGTGGGGGCTTTCTGAAAAGCAGATGACACTAAGGAGGTAACCTGACGTCTGCCCCTTTTGCACATACAATTTAATTGTTCATTTTGTTGATCTTTTTAAACATATATATTTTTTTGTATTATATCATGGTTGCATATGTGGTATAGCATTCATATTTTCCTACTTATTCTACTTTATTAATATTACTTATGTAATTATATTAATTATATTCATATCACTTATGTATGTATTAGGTACTTATGTATGGCAATAAAGGAATTTATTATTATTATTAATTACGTTCTAAAAAAAATTGTACCATTTGAATAGTGTAAAGAAAAGTACCGTTTCCTTTAAAAGAATCACTTATTTACTTCATTTTTTGCTCATATCTCCGATGTCCATTTTGAATATCAGCTCCTCAGATAGCTGAGAACGGTATACCTCAGAGTTCCTCACTAGGTGTTCTCTTTTCGCAGTAGCCATGAATTCTCTATTGGAGTCAGTTTCAGGTAACGTGGCAGGATGTCCGTACGTAGATGATTTTGTATGTATGTACTATATGTATATAGTATATCGTCGGATTTGAAAAATGTACTTTCCGAGACGTTACAAAATGCTATTAGCGAGTGCGCGAGTGAGGTAGTGCCCTGACAAGGCAGAACAACATGGTTTTCGTTTCTCTCCCACAAAGAATCAAGCAATACACTTTCTCGGCTTAGACGTCCTCATGAGGACCCCCAAGTTATAGGTATATGAGTGATATACCTACCCATTGCTTACCAATCATCATTGAGGATTCTTGGCGTCATTTTTGAAGCAGAACTGAATTAGAGAGAACACATCTCTAAGGTTGTAGATCGATGGCAATTATCAATTAATTAATGTTTTAAAGTGTTTATCTGGTCTAAAGTAGGGAACCTTATGTTTTGCTAAATTTCTCCACGACAACAATTAAGATCTATGGCTGTACATATATGTATATACCAGTTGCCTACTTCTCGGCACGAAAATCATGGGTGCGTAAACTAGATAAAATCCAAAAAAATTGCTTGCGTTTCACAACTGGTAAGTTCAAAACAACCCCGGTGATAGCTCTGTATTGTGAGGCGGCAACCACACCCCCTACAGTGTATAAGGGCATGCGCCATAGTAAGATATGCTGCGAAGGTTAAGGTAAGTCTACACTGGTTCAACTTTTAGTTCAACAAGCGCATGCGTCATAGCACACGGGATGATGAATGTGAAATGGAAACTTCCATCTCACTAACCATATACGGTGCCAAGTTATACACCATCTGGCAGGCTCTCAACCACGTGTCAGAATGTTCTGATCTGCACATACTCAATGAGTTCTCTACAATCCATATCTTTTCATTCAGATGACTCCCTCATATAGACCATCTTTTCCACCTTGAAGTGGCTTAAAATTTGCCATAAAAATATTGTACTTCTTTTCATTCCGAGTTACATCGGAATTCCAGAGAATGAGAGAACTGACTTAGCTTTTCAACATGCCGCCGACTCTGGGGAAGAAGCGGACATAACTGGCCCCTTATTGAACGATATGGTTATGTTTTTGAGATCTGTGACTGTAAACTTTTGGCAGCAAGAGTGGGGCACATTCAGTGGTCAGTTTAAGGAACCGTATACACCTATATGGCGGAAATTGGACGATAAAAGATAACGCTAAGCAGGAGGGAGCGGGTTATACTCTCCCGTCTTCGAACCGGACGCACCAATCTGACCTCATCATACCACATAACAGGCGCTGAAAGACCCATATGCGAATATTGTAATGTGCCTCTCAGCGCGAGACATATTCTTATTGAATGTCCTTGTCACCAAGTTAACGGAGACCTATTCAAAATTAAAAATGATGTGGCCAATCTAGACAAAAAACCTCAAGAGAGTTAGGAATATATTAGGTTTTTGCAAAGTGAGCGGAATCTATAATGCTTTGTAACGTGACTTGATCTGGCGTCTGAACTGATAGGTACCGCTTTTTAACAAACTTTAAGGCTAATAACCTCAGAATTATGAAAAAAAAACACTGATCCACCTGAAGCCTTACAAATTTAAAAATTTGTCATATTTACATTCTGAAAAAAATTTAATTATAAATCAGATAATAGGTACGATACAACTATTAATAAAGTATTTTGTGTCTACAAAAATAATTGTCACAAAATTTTGTATATTACATGTATTTTGTATTTTCATTTACTGAACATGCGACCTTTTGAAAAAATCAACCGTAAAACCCTTAACGAAAAGGTAAGCTAAGACGAGAAATAAAGCACCAATACCACTTAGACATGCTGCAATTACGGTCATTTGTGTGGGCTGAAAGGCAAATAGAATTTATTTTGCATATGAAATTTAAATATCGCGTAGTATACTTATTTGCTTACTTACTGTTATGAAAAAACTCAATGTAGCCATAATAATATTCGGTAAAAATTTTCCAAAAGCCATCGTCCATCCTATGGCCGCACATCGCTGTGTTATTGGTGTGTTTTCTGCAGCATATAGTAACCCTATCAGATTTAACACTTGAGAGGAAATGTGTGCTATTATTAATATAACTAATCTCTCCCATGTCTCTGGAAAATGTATTAGAGAGTTTATAAATTTTGAACACCTAACATATTTTATACTCTTACTGTTTTTAAAAAAAGATGCAAGGACGTAAACAGAGACGCAGAGTAAGTGCGTAAGAAATAGAGATTTTTTCCTATTCATTATGTACAACATTACTTCACTCAACATTATGGCAATAAAATCTGCTACTCCTAATGCTACCCCATACATCAAGTTTTCCAGTTTCCAGTCTGTTTGTAGGTCCATTGATACTGCAATAAAAAAATACTTCGTGTGAAATATATTCGTACAAAAAAGGAAAAAAGCAGCAGTTTTCATTGCATAAACGATAAATACCTGACCAGCTTTTGAAGTGTATAGCAGTTATGGGGGCAAGAATTAAGACGAAAAACCATAGGTGTTGCCTTGCGTAAGTATTGAAATGCTTTACTAATTTTTTGAATTTTTTAACATAATGAATATCGTCATTTCTTAAATAAACCAAAAGTTCGGTATGCCTGACTGGATCTTTTATAGTTTTTAGAATGGCCAAAGCCTTTTCATTTTCTTTATTCTCCGAAAACCATACAGGGGACTCGGGGATGAACCTGAACCGCAAATTAATATAAATAATGTGATTTACGTGCTAAACGAATTTACCATAGAAGCATGGGGAGAAAAAGAAATGGAAAGGACACTATCCATTGGAGGTAACGCCATTTAAATGATATTTTTCCGAAAGTGTGGCTCAATATGTAACCCATTGAAGGTCCAATTTGCAATAAAATGTAGCGGTATCCCCAGTTACTAGGGGAAGATATTTCAAAAACTAAAATATTTTCAAGTGTTAATTTAGTGTTAACATGCATAATGCATTTTGTACAGATAATACATATATCCTTACTCAAAGCTTGGATAGCTGTATGAATTGCTTGGTAGGCTATGCCGCCTAAGAATCGGTATAATACGATTGTTTCAATTCGAATAGCTAATGGCAACAAAATTGCTATTAATATATACATTTTTATGCCCCATTCCAATAGTCGCTTTCTTCCGTATCTAAAAGTAAATGAAATTCATAAAATATGATTAGAAGATTCCCACGTCCTTACAAATCGCCCATGAAAACGCAGAATATCGAAACGAAAAATCTTCCTATGATTGGTGCAGTAAGTAATGCGTATTGCATTGTTTGTTCATGGCAGTATAAATCAAACTGTAAATCAGATTTTTAGCTGTCGTTCTAACAAACATGTTTAGTGGAATATATAAATGAATATGTTACTACTAATGACCTCTTGGTAAATTGTTTCATGGGCGGGGGTAGTCGTGCGTTCTTCACAAAACAAAATATCTGGTTTAGATTCATTTCGAACATATTGTAGTGCCTTTTCATAGCCTATATTAGCAAACATGTTGTAATCATAGTTATACATAGTGCAATTGTCTTCCTTTTTCCCTAAGCTGAAGTAAGCTAGTTGAAATGAGAAAATAAAATAGATGTTTTATAGGTGATCTTACTCAGGTTGTGCGATATCTTGGATTTGATCAGCTGTCCATTTTTCTTCAAGTTCAGGGATAATACATCTAGTGTTTACGTCTTGTTTTATAAAGACTGTATAGAACATCATGTGACAAAATCCCGGAATATTGAGCAGAATAAGCAATCTATAAAACCACCAGGAGTCTTTGTACAAATTCTGCAACTCGGCATCGAATTCATCATTCGCTTGGGAATTAAAATCAAATCAATGAAAACTATTAGGAGTCACGCTGTATTTTGTTGCAATTATTTTTTATGAATTGATAATATACCTTTGATCTCATGAATAGCTTCGAGAATAGATGAATCTGCACGCATCTGGAGTAATAAAAATTGTAAAAATTTGACACCAATTTTCTATTATCATCTATTCTTCTTATAATTATTAACTATTATGTCTATCATGTACTACCTAACTGTGGGGAGCTGCATACAGTTTAGTTTATTTGATGATTGGTTTGATAATAAATGAATGCGAAAACAAATGACTACATAAGTGACTTGCCGTTACTATATATATATTCATCATATTTTTTGCTTTTTAAGATAAATTATAAGAAGTGTTAGTAATTTGTTTACAATGAAGAAGGAAACCGGGGGGGGGGGGGGGGGTATCTTGAATTTTTATGCGAAAACAGAATATTGTTGGAAATTAAATTTATTATGATTTTTTTTCTTTTCTTACCAAGTCATTGATATTGGACGGGTCTTTCCATATTTGACAGTTTATAATTTGCTTTTTTTCAAAAATTTTCTTACCAAATATGGAGTTTCGGGAAAGGAAGTCCATAAAAGGATTTCGCTTAACAATAGTTGTATATGCGTACAAAAAACTAAAAATTGAGGTATGCTTTTGACAACATTTTATTACTTTACAAATATTCACTTGCGTGCAAACGTTTTGTTTTATTCGAGATTATTTATTATTGAGAACAAAATGTACCGATAAAATGAATTTTATTTGTTTTATATCGTGTTGTAGATCCTACATAGAATTTAAACAATTATCTATTATTACAGGTCTCTTCTAGAATAGTCTGACCACTTGCCACAAGGTGGCGCAACACACTTTATTGACTCTCGTTCAGGACAGTCGGTAATCTCACCCGAAAAAATTGACAGTTCAGCGCGTCCCGTAGAAGTGGTAAGTTGAGTTTCTCGTGTGCTTGTTTGTATCAAAATGGCGTTCAATGGAGATGGGCCACCAAATAAGCGGCAAAGAGCTGAAGGCGAAACTGGAAACAACAGAGTAAGTATGAACCTTCATGGAGGTTTTCGTAGCTTTACTTACGTAAAACGTGCACTTTCATTGATTAAATAAACTATTGACAATAGATAAAAACGCCACACTACAATACCCTAGTAATAATAATTAATCAGTCCATTTAAATTAATTTATTTTACAAAGTAGAAGAAAATGAAAAACACAACGCTGAAAAATTTTCCCCAAAATGGTGCTTATATGATTTTAAAATTGGCAATTGTTTTTCATCATTTGACATTTGTTTACAAAGTATGTTATCATAATTGTTTGTATAAACATTTTATTTTATTGTATCTTGTAAGTAATTATCAATATCAACACTTTCACATAAGCAAAGAAAATAAAAACATATACGTACGTACACAGCTTTATACTAATGTATTCTACAGGTTTAATTCACATTTACGATAATACAAATTTCTGAGCTGGCGTCTCTTTTTCACACTGCGATTTGACATGATATTACACATTAATTTAGCAAGGTTCGTTTGTAAATTATACGAAAATTTGGCATCAACTTCAGGAATTAAATCAAAATATAATTTGTAATATAAGTTTGAATAATAACATCAAACACTATAGCCAATGACCCGGCGAGGTCATAGAAATACATATTAAATCACTGGTCGTCATTACGCTTCGAAATTGCATTATATTTGTTGACATTTTTAAACTGTGACGCGGGAGATATTCCGTTTTACATATTATACTAAGATTCTATTATAGTCTGCGAAAAAATCACGTTTGTGTTTCAGAATAGCCGGTGTTGTGACTCATTATTTCCCACCGAATTCTGGACACTTTCCAACCAGACATCAAATTAAAATAAACAATATTTTTCATATAAAATTTCCGGTTTAATGTATGCCCGACATATTTCCGTGGTTTCTTCGCCTCTTTTCATATTAAACCTAACTATTACTCCTATTTTGCGTTTTTTCTGGTCATCTGGTTTAGGTACCCCGAGATCTTTATCGTCTCCACTTTCTTTCGTATTATTATAATTAGCCCGCGGTATATTTCTATTGTTCTCCCGATTTTGACAATATTGTTCTTCATAATCTTACAATACCTGCCGCCTCAAGGCATCTCGTTTTCGAGGAAATTCCTTACTATAAACCTAAAAATCACTTTCACATTTGAGTTACAAATTAATCCATAAGAAATACTTGATACTAACCTATCAAAACACTTCATAATACATTGATCCAGAGATGAACACTACACGTTTAGATGACAGAATTGCTTGGAATAATGATTTCTTATGTAATTCTTCTTGACTTGATTTCAGAATCGGCTTCCAGCAGGTATTCTCCGCAAATTGTTCTTTTTAGACATTCGAAATTTGAAGATTGCTAATATGTCTAAGGAAGGATAGCTTGCTTTTGCTTTAAATTAATTTATTTGTGTTAATTATATTTTATATCATATAGAAATATTTTAAATAAAGCTCATTGTTTTTATTTCGTTAGATACTTATATCTACGCACCCAAATACTTTCATTAAAGGCTAAACCCTTTGCTTTCCTCTCTACAAGTTCTCCTAAAACTTTTTCGTTGGATTCTTACAGGGCAACAAAGTTCGATTGTTCATCTTTCTTGCTCTAAGTTTATTTTATTCATGAAAAATATTGCCAACTTCAGTAGCACCAAGAAAATTATTTCAAGATATAAAATTAGAAAATTAATTCAAGCGAAAACAAATCTCACAGTTTGAAAACGTCTAAAAATAAAAGCTTTAAAAAGTCGTTAAAATGACCTCACCGAAAAGTATGTGAGAGTTTTTTGATGTTAAAAGTAGGTTACTGTTGTCTTCCTATTTTTTAAGAACAATTTTTGGCCCAACTGCTTATTTAGGTGGCTTGTTGTTTCGAAGGAAACCTAAACCGTTCTGCTCTTTTTAAATACAAAAATAAAAATTTCAGTACGGAAAAAATCATGTGTTGCACCCATTTAATTTTAAATATTGTTCTCGTATAACAGTTAAAATTAATTTAATACTCCTGGTGCCACAAAGAGTTTCATTCCCAACATGAAACTTTTCCATTAGCAAATGAAAAGGGCTTTGTTTAAGCTGTTTATGTAACCGGAGATTTTCAGCACAACATTTTTCGTTCATTAGATGAGTTTTGCAAACATTGAATAATTGACTATAAATTATATCTTTGAAGTACCAATGCAATGGTTAAAATTCTTTCAATAAACGCTTAAAAAATTAATTACTTTATGCTATATTAAACTTAATAATCGTAATTACGTCTGTAACCCTCAAGCAGTTACGTACCTATGTGGAAGCTGTATAATTGACATGTCAAAGATAACAGTTCTACATATGAGACTTTATCAAAGACAAACATAATGTATGAACGTCTAGGAGGCATTAAGACGTCTGTATCTACTCGTGAAAGTACATAATCTGTATATTTACATTTCTGTGTTTATCGCAAACCACATCGCATTACTCCAAACATGCTTTTGATCAACAGAATGATTGAGATTTGTAACGATATTAAGGTTTGTATTTTAAAATGCTAATTTAATATTTTTTAGCTTTAGAAAAACATGTGTTTAGACATTTCTGAAATCCACTGCTAAATGCACGTTCAATTAAAGTGGCCTATTGTTTCATTAAACTGGTAGTATGAAATCATGGAGTTATAAATGCAAATTAACCAATTAACGCGATCACACGTTCACACGTGTTTCGGATGGAAAACAAATAAATTTCGAGGGCGTCACGCAAAAGTACAAACATTTGTGAACGAACACAAACTTTTATTGCGGACAATTAGAATAAATATATCACACAGCGAAAGGAAGGCATTGATTCTACTGGAAACTTGAAAGCTAGCTGCACGAGTTCGTAGAATTATAGTTTTTGGTCAAATAAAGCTCCTAAAGTTATAAGCGGTAAGATTAAAGTTAAACCTTTAATCTTATCATGCACAGATTTGTTTGCATTGAAATTATGCACTTTAGGATAAATGGGGAATAATATACAAAAAAGCGTTGTCTGTATACTTTGTGAATAAGTTGCTAATTTTTTCAATTTGAACCTAAATAACTAAATTGCAGTAGCGAAACCAGGTTGAATCTAAAAATACCGAACATTCATTTAATGAATATGAAGTTTAATTTATATACAAACTTGATAACGTTATTTTCATTAGTTATCGCTGCTCTCCACATTGCAGGTAAATGTATAACGTGAATTAGCAATGTATCTAATATTATTTATATAGTTTTATAATAAAACAAATAAAGTTTAGACAAATTCAAAAATCTCTATACTTATGTAAATGAAAACAATGAGATTACAATTTTTATTATTAATTTAATTTGAAAATCGTGACATGTAACACATTGAGTTTGAAACAATTTAGAATTAAATTGATTATAGTTTCTCTTACACATACATATTTTAAAATATGCGATAGATGTATAATATAACAAATGCAAATATTACTTCAATTTTTGTTCTGAGCTAAACACGTATATTTTTCTAAATTGGTACTTAATGTTGTTAATGTTTATGTGAAGTATTGCCCACAGAATCCTTATGTAAGTAATTTCGCCTTTAGATTTCCATAAATTGTCTTGCAACGCCAACGAATTCACTTTAATAGTCAAGTTACTGACCGCGGCATGAGGTTTTTGGCAATGACCTTGATTTCTGGTGATGTTAATTTCATTTAAATTTTATTCATTTGTATTAGTTTTTATTTTAAATCATGAATGTATTTCTTAGTTTAGGATAATTCGTGATACCTGATAAAGCTGCACAGTAATTTATTTGATATTTTGTTTTTAAAATAGTTGCTCTAAATCTTTTTATTAATCATGCTATCAGTTAAACATCTAATTTAGGATTAATTAATTTTAAAATGTTAAATTTTGACTGTATAATTTAAAGATAAACAATTTATGGAGTATAACTTAATTTAAATGATATTTTAAAATATCATTCATTTTAACGAGTCATTACATTGTTTTTAGCAAAGCCATACTGGAAATTATGGCGGAGGAGGAGGTGGTGGTGAAGAACCTCGAAGGAAACGACAAGAAGAAACAAAGCCAAATCACGTACTTCTCTTCACAATAATCAATCCCATGTATCCAATCACAGTGGTGAGTAATTGTCATTTCACATAGTTGCAAGCGCTTGGAAACAAAGTAACCTATTCTTTTTTTTTAATTAAAATTTTGCGAAACGTTAGAATTAGTTCTGCGCAATTAACTTTAAATGAATTAGTTTTACATATGTATGAATATTAACTTAATTAAGCACAGTTTAGGGAAATACTGTGGAGAGGGGATATTAACAAGTCTCTTTACATTACCTCACAATTTTCATATTTATTTTGCGAGTTAATTTATGTTGGAAAAATCGTTTGGCCAATGCACAACCGGGACAAAGAGGAACTTTTATACAATTTTAAACAAGTTCAATTGTGAACACGCAAGTTCCAGGCGGAGGCGGTATTTATTAAAGTCAACAGGGAGGGTTGCCAGTCCTGCGTTTTCGGATGAAAATAAATATTTAACCAATTACGAAAATCGTTTTGAACTTAATGTGCTGTTGTTTTAAAAGTTAAGTGAAAACATATTCCATTTAACTTAACGAATCAGAATGTTTTGTTTTATTTTTACATGTGTATACATTTACATACATATCTGAAATAATCATTTAAAGGTATCGTACAATAATTGTACCATTTAGTATTGATTTATTATAACCCCAAACTACATAATTTGTTTTAGAGATTGAAATTGTAATGACTTCGTCAATAAATAATGTTCATACAAATTACGACCTTATCTACTTTAATCTTTTGGCATTTATAAATAATCCACTCTAATTACTTAAGTAAATAATATATTCTTAGTGTAAATTCGAAAACGGATGTATCGGTGAAGTGTATATATTTACCAAAGGATTCCTTCCCACCATTGGTTGATGAAATTGATTGCAGAGCTTTATTGAGTTTACACAGAATTTAATCTTCAATGTACGTGATGTACAAGCTTCCAACTTCTTAATCTCCAAATTGTTACTAATGCCGATCATCATAAATTTAATTAGTTGAAAAGTAACAACGGAAAACAAATTCAGTTTAACACTGTTCTGTATTCAAATATAAAGTTTAATAGTAATAAATAATAACATTCATAGATACATCGCATTGGTTATGTTTGTTAAATCGATAGACAATTTATAGGCAGCAAGTGATATATTTGAAATCTATGGAAATTTTAGTACTAAACATAATTTTTAGCGAGTTTTCCGACGCATATCACCATTAGTGAACGGGACCTTCAATCATTTTCTTGAAAGTTATAACTGGCTAGATGTCAGTCGCACAGTTATATGGCAAAATTTTCTACTCACCCCCAAATAAATGCTCCCCATTATCATGCAAAACTCTCATCACATATCAAGGTTGGTAGTCGAAAGTCACGTGATTTGATAAAAGCTTCCATTGTTTAAGGAAGGCCTATTTTGAGGCTGATGCCTTTAATTGTTTAGCGCTAGGTTAAAAGCTTCCTATTTGCGCACCTGCTCATGAATTGATACCACTTAAATAAGAGTGGTAATAAGAACTTTCGAATGTCGCAATCTAAATGAACTTACATCATTATTCATTTCTATGGCGCATTACTTTTTTTTCTAACATAATTTTTCATATCAAAGTTTTGAAAGCAGGCACACGTTAGAAAATTGTGATTTATTTCTAGACGGTCGCTGTCCAGGAAGTTAAGATACATTCTTTGAGTTACAACAATTCGGTGTAAATTTCAGGTTTGTGCAGTTTTGATTTGTAGTCCCACTTCACAATATGAGGTTATATGCAAACACCTTATTTCCCAAAATAAAGCTTTTAGTACGATTGTATGATCTAATGGTTAATTTTAGAATGGAATGTGCGAAATATAAATGTATGGAATGGCAGATCATCAGTCATTAGTAAATTGACAATTTGAATGAAATGTCTGAAATAAATACATATTTTGTTAGATGGTTGTCGAAAAAGCGCCACGTGTAAATACCTGAGTTGACCTAATTCTGATAATGCCTCACTGTTATAGGATAACTGAAACATTCCCGTTCCAGATGTCAAATTCATGTAAAGTTTTTCATGTCAGCACAGAAATTACATCTGTTGTTTTCAGACATAGCGTGCAATTAAAAGTAGTAAAAATGGATAAAAATAGGGGTTTATTTTTGGAAAGGAGTTGGATTGAACCTTGGGTGCCAATTTTAAGTCTATATCATTTTCAGCAAAAGGTCTAAAGTATGTCGTAAAATCTTCCTGAAATCTAGAGCGTTTGTTTGAAAATGTTACATTTCTTTTATGGGAAAGAGAAATTGCGAATCATGTAAGTTTTCTCAGATACGTCTTTAGATACTTATAGGACGTAAAATAATTGTTTTTCAGTCATGTTTACTAACAACAAGTAAACAAAAAGTATTAATGTAACGATTTAATAGAATTTATTAAAAATACCATATAAAGTTATATCGTTTAATCCTTATAATGACAGGAAAAACTTTCTACTTAATGATTAAAAATAGTCTGGTTATTGTAAATAGAGCAAAAAGATCAAAATCTATAATGGTAATATTACCATCCCACGTGTACGCTACGCGAACATAAAGTTCATTAGAGCGTAATTACACAAAACTTTGCCATTATTATAGCAAAATTCCCTGAAAGCTATAACGACAACTTTTATTTTGATTTACATAAGAATCATCGGCTTAATATGTATACAAATGTGCAGTAATCTAATTATGGTAGTAGGTCACAATGTCATAGAACATTGAAAACGACATATCACTTTTGCGTGAATATAAACGGGTAATGGCCGTTGTCATTTACGTTACGTTTGGTAGTATATTTGTGGGGCGGTGGCACAAATGCGAGCTTTTGTGGTGGTCTAAACCCTATCAACATTAATTTATTTTTATGGTTTCGGACTCCAAAGCTAGGATAATCTCACAGACAACTATTATGGCCGGATTAAAGTCTCGCATAAAATGAAACGAGTATGATTTTATTTTTATTAAATCACATAAAAATATATTGATTAGAACCGAACGTATTATTTTAGCGTGACATTATATTTGTATAGCTGTTTTACACAAGCCTTCATCAGGTGCTTTAGTCGTAGATAGATATATGTAGTTGTTCTAAAAAATTCCCAATTATAGAGCAATAGACTGTACATAAAATTAAAAAAATCTTAAATCTTTAAGTTTTATTTATCTAAACTAAGTGACGTGCTCTTTATTTTAGGTAAGAACTTCTAAAAAACAGAGATGATTGGTTACATTAGCTTATTTTTGCATAAAGTGAAACAATTACGTAATAATATTACGCTACGTTTAATTAAAATTGAACTATTCTGAAAGAAAAGCGAAACGTTTCGAAAACCTGCGTGCAATGAACGTAAAATCATTGAGATTTATATTTAAAGGAGGCTTTAGAGGAAACTGATGACTCAGATAATTATGAATCAACAAAAATCTTATCTAACTTAGAAAGCTCCAAACTTCAGATGATAAGCAAACAGAAAATCCTTCCTGAGGTGAATATTGACGTTTTTGAAAGAGACTGTTCGTAAGGATTCGATAGGCGTCTTATTTTGTGCAATACAATCAATGTACATGTTAATAAGTAGAGAAACTGGGGGTAGGATGGCCATTAATAATGCTTTGATTCAAATTATTAAAACTTAATTTTCACACAAAAACTTCATGACTATCGCTCTCATAGTTCGAATTTGCAATTGAAAACACATGACCTAATTAGGAAAAACAACTAAAAATGGTCTTTGCGTGAAATTGAATTAACGAAATTCAAATGGCTGAGTGGCTAAACACGTAAAGGGAATACCGCGTGATGCAGGCTATAAATTAAATGAATATTTAAACAGAAGTTCCGCTGCTACCACATGACTTGTTTTAAATTCACCATTCAATCGATATATGGGACAGTAATTTACATATTTGTATCTAAGCATCAACTTACATTAATATTTTATGCAATTAATCGTATGTTCAATCAATAATTATCTAAATTGCTTAGCTTTTTCATTATTTTTATTACATAACGAATTTAAAACTCTTTTGGTTAATGTATTACTTTTTGCACGCATTCTCATGTGCGAAATAATTCAGATTCACTTATGAGTTCGTTTTTAGAATTCATATTGCCTTTACGCAACTGCGTAGTTCAACGACATAGTTATATACATATATGTTAGAATAAATCAATAAGTAGTGCCGCTATTCCAAAAGAGACAGAGTTCCAGATCAATTGAAATATATTTATAGTCGAATTCAAATTGATTTATTAGAATCTCCGGCGAGCAATAAAAATGGAGCTGTAAATAGAACTGCACAAAATAAAATAGAAATTTCCAAATATGGACGGTATATATTTTCAGTAAATTGCACAGATGGTCCCCAAGCGCATGAAAAAGGAAAGAGGTCGTAAAAGATAATATTTATAACACACATTTTTAAAATATGAACTATTTGAGAGATAACACCATTAAAGGGCAAGCAACAAGTCTTGTATAATTGCCAGATATGAACTACCTATTGTTTAATTGCGATATTCATGTACCAAGGATAAGACAACAAAAAGAATAAGTTGTTATATGAAACTGCAACTGAAAATACTAAGCCTTACCGAAAACTAATATTTAGTTGAATAATTACTTTAGGTTTTTGCTTCATATACTATGTAGACCTCATGCTCCAGATTAAATCGAAAATATTAATTGGTTCCTACAGCGAACTGCTCCAGGTTGAAGATAATATAAAGAATACATTACCTTGAACTCAAGACTCGTGAAACTTCCTCTTGTAAAAATATTTTAATAAATGTTCGCGTTAGGTCAAGTTGAATTAAGTGAAAGGCGTTTCAAACAGAAAGGAGAGCGTAAGAAAATGCTCTATAAAATCAGCTATTTAATAGACGATAGAAATAAAATACAAGTCTAGACAGATAAGCTAGAAATCTCATTGGCATTATTAATTTTCAAGAAAATTTTTGACCTGTAAATGGTTCAAGGCTTGCTAGTATGAATGTTATACTTAGACAGAAGAAATCGATCGTTATTATTTATTTTTATCGAAGTGATAAGTCTTTATATAGATTACAATACCTGACGACTATTTTTTTTATATCTACGTGGTTTCCTTGCGGTATTTAATTCCGTACCCAAACTGCAGCGGGTATAATCGAATAAAGAAAACTTAATATTGAATTATTATAACTTCTTAGCTATCTTATAGTATATATAGCAAATCAGATATTAAATGAAACACAAGAGTTTAGAATGTATTCTAGAGTGTCATTTACCTATTAGTTGATTATTAGGTATACATGCACATTTATCGTCGCTGTTCTAACTGTATAGAATTTTACAATTGAATGTGAATGACTAGAAATGCGTTTTGAAAATCTGATCTTAGTGACGGTATCAGAATTTCCTCCGACATATTTCAACTTTACGTTTCAGACTCAAAATTTAGTTAGTCAAATTTACATTCTGGTTCTTATTATGTAAATTTTATTCATTGCAAGTGATTATTAATACATTTAACTCTATCACACACACAATTAAACCGTGTTGAGTTTTAAAAAACGCTTTACACCGACGTGTGCCTACGAAGTGCAATCATACTAACTGTAACAACTAAAGATACACAGATATCTACTTGCACAACAAACATTGTAAATCATTAAGGAAACTTAAACCCCTAACAAGATATTACGTTTATGTAATTCCCGACCCAATTTTCGCTGCGGTTTGTCTGTAGTCTATGTAGGTTATGGTTGTAGGTTGTATTTCACAGATATGTTTAGAAAGATGTGTCATGTTCGGTCATGCTTCAAGTCCAAGCCACCTGCCAAGCGTGTAACTTGCGGTTTTCTCCGTGAATTTTCTTATATTTACAATGAAACTGAAACTGTAAATTTTCTCCATCTGACAGGGTACCTCATGTACATACGATTTTCCTCATGCCAATATCAAACTATGGTGTGCATATGTTTTGATGCAATTTATATGTAATAAATTTATGTTAGCTTGGCGCTTATTTCATTGATTACAACTTCGTTCATGATTTGCCTGCGAAAATGTAAACTCTTAACATTGCAAATACTCATACGTTATATTTAACCAGGTAGTGGTTATGTTTCGATTTTTTTGTCGTAAATTTCTGCAATTAGTGTGTTATTTACTTGACTATATATATATTTAGGTAGTATATAAATGAAAAATTGGCCCATCATTTCATTTGCTCTTACGGAAATTTTGTTAATTAAATAGTACTAAACTAGACAGGATCCCTATTTTTGCACATCGGACTATTCTAGAACACCACACTGTAATAATTAATTAATTAACATATATCAGCATCAAATTCTAACTTGATTTTGATAGTAGCACAAATGGCATATTTAACGTACCTAACTAATTTTCAGCTATTCCAGACCGTTACCGACGTTTATGTTCATGTTAATAAGTTCAAGCATCGGAGGTCTAAAAGTGTAATGCCGGAAATCAATCTGATTTTATCGTCTAAAATTTAGATTTTGTTATTTCATATTATTGGACATGCTTCATTGATCGAAAAATTTCTTACATACACCAACATATACGTAAGGAGGTACTTGCTCTGTTCTTGTATATTCGGTGAAGGCTCACCGTTAAATTAATTTACACCTAAAGCAGGCAATATATAAGTTCGTTTCATTTACATGAATTCAACTAATTTTAGACCTTTTAGATCGAAGTATACATCAGCTGTAAATATGTGCGTAGATCCAGTCCCTACAAAAATCTAACATAAATTCGTAGTGTTATTTTTAATTTGAAATTTAAGCTATACCATCCACAAGACATGTTTATGTATTGTTGCAATCATAAACTAGAAAACTGTCTAATAATAACAATACGGTTTAAATAAAAATAATCCTGAGAGGAAGAAGTCCACGTGGTTCGTTTGATACGTTTATTTATAAACACACACTTTTTACGTTTACCGATTTGTTATTATGTATTTTTTAAGCGATGAAATGTACGATTTCCGCTAAGCAGCGAATTGAAAATAAATGTCATCAGTGCAATCAACGCGCGGCGTATTATTACAAGACGACGACGTAAATATATCGCGAAAATACATGCAAACTTCAAGCGTAATATTCACTTAATGTTTGTAAGTTTCACGATATCATCATTACAGAAGATTTATAACATGATTAAAGTAGGTATGTCTTCGTTTCTCTAAATGTTGCATCGCAACAATTTTATACCCAGCACTAAGAAGGAGAAAAGTTGTTTTACATGTATGAAGGTGTGCATAAAATTGGACTAAAAGCTTTTAAAAATGTAACTGCTACTACATACCAAGAAAAACATAATTTCCTATGGAAAAAACTGACATGTTAAATCTTGTATTTCTAGCTAAATTACCATGTTTTATAGGACTAATGAGGCAAAGTGACAGTGACCCATATTATCCCTGAAAAATCTAATGAAACGGATGCCACACGTTTGATTTATTTCAGGCGCTTGCCGGTTATATTTTTGCGTCAGCACCGGCACGTTCTTGACGAATTATTGTTAAATGCCATCAATGTTCAGGGGGGCTAATTTTTTTTGTATACAGTGATTAATTATACCTTGGATCATAATCATCGCCTCCATTTATTCCAGAGAGCCTAAATTCATAATATGATAGGCCCAAAGGCAAAATTACTTGCGCAACACCTATTCTGATAGGGAGATAATTAGTGGAACAAGTATTATGATTAATTGAGGGGTCCTGAATTGAAATAGTTAATACCATTAGAAAATTTTATAATTATTTTGAAGACATTTATTTCCTAAAGAGTGCGTAGCGAACGTTTGTTTACAACAGTAAACACATTATGTTACGCGAAGGTATATTTTTTAATACTAATTTATAGGAATTTTTCAACTTAAAATATTTCTTTTCAAAAGTTAATACCTATATGACTGTGGCCATTATACGTAAATAAAAAATACTTTTACGTGGTCTGAATTTATCTCTAAAATATTGATGACGTGCTTACCAAGGAACTAATTTTATTTCCTGTTACTTGCGGAATAATAATTTTGTGCGTCCAAGATAGTCGACGAGAAACCCGTCAAATATTACCCGAACAAACTTTTATATTATTCATTTTTATTTGCTAGAAGTTCAAAAGCGTTTCATGAAAGTTCTATAAAAACTGGAGCTGCCAGTAGATCTAAAAACTTGTCTTCCATTTACCAACGCTTGCGGATAAACCAATTTTTTTGTGACTCCAAATTATATTTCAAGCATGTCCGGAGCCGCTACAGTTCATTTAACTTTCATTTGAGAACCTTGAAGAGGATTGAATGCAGTAAAAATTTAGGTAGTTAATTAATACTGGGTATATGCATAACGGATGTAGGCACTTTTTTGAAGCAATTTTATCGCTCATATGAGCCAACATTTCTTGAAGCGAATACTTGTCAAGTATAATACTTACAAAGTATTGATGGACTTGTGAGTTGTTTCAAATGCCAAGTGTATTGAAGAGGCATCTCGTAATTCTAAAATCTCTAACATTTAGTTAGTATAATTATCTGATTTAGAATTAGGTAGGTACTGTTTTAGTTTATTTAAAGTTATTTTCAATCGTTTTGCGTAATTCTACAGTAAACGCCTACTTACAGTTATGAGTACTAACGTTTTATTGAATTTATACCGACATTTGTAGGTTAATTATTTATTTATAATATGATGGTGACACTGTGATGCATGAAGATTATTTTGGCGATATTACGGTATAAAATTTATCTTTTTGTCATAATTGGTTCATGGTTCATAAATATGTAATTTCGCTGTTCTATCCTCATAATTTTATTTATTTATTTTTTTTTCAGGAAGTGCTACACACAATATGCCAATCTAGTGGTCAAGTACTTCGGATTGTAATATTTAAGAAGAATGGAGTCCAGGCGATGGTTGAATATCCTTTTCATATTTTTTAAAACATTTTTAGCTCACTTAACATTAACTGTTAAAATTACAACCGCGATCCATATGGTAACACGTCATTCATGCAATTTATATACGCCTTATAATCTTCAAAACCAGTTTAGGTCATCGTTGCTATAATGAAGAAATAAAATTTGTATGCTTATAGTCCTAATTAATGTAATTTCTGCGGCATACTTTGGATAATGTAACACAATATAAAAGAACCAATTGAAGAAGTCGTACACTGACTTTGACAAATCTTTCGTTGGTTTCAAAGGTCTTCGACCTGCAGCTAACTTTTGTAATACATTCACTACGAAGTGAAGATTTGCAGAACTTAAAATTGCTTCAATGCCAGTAAAATGAATGGGTATCCATCAATGTTAATTTTCAAAATGCACACATATTCCAGACCATAATAAATCTGGATTACCCCTTCACTATTTTGCTGTCTACATAAACTTGCGACCCTTACAGCTTAAACTATATCCTCGTAGCAAGAAACTATTGACCCGAATTTCAGCGGGTAAACCAGATCCGTTAACTAATGCCTATAATCCTTCTGCCGAGTAGAATATAGAACTATATTAAATTTTCATTATTCCTATAGCTTTGTGTAATAATGCAATGGATATGTGACTGAATTTACATTGCTCTTGAAAATGTATTATAACTGCACCGAACCAGCTATTTTAGCCATAAGATAAGAGGATACCACACGTTTCGTATAATTGTTATGTTTAATACATATTATTAAAATGCATAACTAGATGCATAGCTTATGATTAAAAGCAAGTGAACGAAGTAATGAGTTCAGGTATTCAAACATTCCTCAACAGGTTAGGGTGTTGTCTAACAACGTTCTTTTAATATGAAATAAAATAAGGCAAACTAAAATAGTGTGCAAAATATGAATAAAATAAATCGCAACATAAAATTTATTTATTGAAGTTATCCGCACCATATTGCTGGGATTAATAAAAGGTGGTTAAGTTCACGAGATATATTAATGCTGCCGAGTTCATTTCAATTTTTGATTGTACGTTTTTCTTTGTTTAATTTTGCTACAATTGGTATGTATAAATACATTTTTAATTGTTTCTACTATCTTTTAACTAGTAATAAATAAAATGATTATATTTGCAAATTTAACATTCCCTTTACATTATCCAAAGTATAAGTTGCTTTGTCATTTAATTTTATATATCTACCCACATGCATTTATGTCATATTTCCTTAATTATAAATCACGTTCGATAGTGTGGAATCAGCCGTCCGAGCAAAAGATACATTGAACGGAGCAGATATATATTCTGGATGCTGCACTTTGAAGATAGATTTTGCCAAGGTAAGTTGCACAATTTTAGTAATTTATCATTACGACCCCGATAGCAGGTTCGAAACAATATCATCGAAACGGAAGAAGATAACTAAACAAGTACATGTGTTTTTGTTCAAAATTTAACGCAGAAGTAAGCATTCAATATTCTGTTTTAAATAAGGTGGAGAGCTCTTTTCTTAATACAGATTATCTTGTCACTATTGTAGGTACATTTTTTCACATGTCATGTATAAAATTAACTATTCGTCATTTTACATGTTTCGACAATTTATTTCACATTCCCCTAAGGAATCAAAAGAAGGTTATGCAAACTTCAATATTTTCTATATTAACAATGAAGAAAACAGATAACCTATATGTATGCTATTTAACAATTGCACTTTTTAGTTGGAAAATGAAACGCTATTTTAAAATAAAATATTTGTTTACAATTTTTATTCCCATAATGTAAATGAAATTTTCTTATGTTATATGTTATATGCAGTGTGCATGTTAAAACTAAAATTAATTTATTTTACAACTGTTAAAATAATCTAATTATCATACGTTCTTTACGTATTACTAGTACTTTTCTCGGTTAATTTATACATTATAAGCCCATTCACGTCGCCATGCAAGGATGACAAACGGTTGCCCCCAGGCAACTCTATGTCATTATTTAGCATTCAAGCCCTGCTATTATCTGTTTTCATTTTTTGCTGCAGAGGGCACATATTTTATGTTTATGTTTTAGAGCGCAGCTATGACCGCAGTTTGAAAACATAACTATGCATTATGAATATGTGCAACAATAGCAATGAATCTTGTGGCTTACTAAATAATTTAAAAGACAAACAGGGATTCTAAAAGCGGTGTAATCCGGGCCAGAATCCTAGGTGAGCAATTTATTATGCTTAAAGCAAGTAAATTATACAATTGCTCTTGCTGTTGAGCTTTCAGAACAATCTAAAACGTTAGGTATTTTTATTGACTATGCAAGAGTACATAATGGATATGAATTTGTTGGATTTAACTCTCCAGTTCTTTCTTTTTACCTTCGTTGGTCCCAAATGTTTTTGTCTGCAAAAATATGTATAAAATATACGATGTTAGATTTTTAGTTTTGTCTTACTGTCAATCTTGCATATAAACCAATACACTTATTTCACAGTAGCTGCCGTCTATTTATATGCTCCTGTATTACTAATTACAACCATTTATATAAAATTTACAACAAATATAAGATCAATAGCTACAATCTTTATTTTTCCCGAAAGCAATAAGAGAGTATGTATGTATTAAAAAAATAACAGTTTTTAATGTTGAAAATTCCACGCGTGCAGAGAAAAATTATTGTTCAGAATGGTGATGGATTGCTTTTATTAAACAGTTTTCATTTAAGTACTGCTTATTGAAGTTTTTACTATAAACCCAGTATTCCTTGAAATTCCAATCTTTGAAATATCGGATCAGATCACATCAGTTAGCTAATATTTAGCCAATAATTTTATTTATAGATGTGGATACTGTATATGAAGCTCACGTGTTTACTTTGAGTTGCTATATATGCGACTTGCTCAATATAATCATAATTTCAATACACTGGCATGCAAATATGTTTTTGAACTTCACATTACTATTATGTGCATCAACGCATAGAGCGACGTGTTATTTCTCAGTTCAAAACTTTCTCAATGCGAATAAATTGAATTCATATTCAAAATGTAGTAGTGTGAGGTAATATTTTGGCTTTTTTATTTCCCAGACAATCGTGCCTTTGAACATTCTGATCACGACTTTTCCAGTGATTAAACATGTGTAAAAAGTACTCTTTAAAGTAGGCATTGAAAAAATATCGTGGGGAACTCCGTTTTCCCGCTTGCGTATACTAATGACAAAAATAATGAAATATGATTAATATGCACCAACTGTCCTCTGAATTCTGACTCATTTACTCGACCATGAATTGAGCATCCTTGGCCTTAACACTTCTCGGTTTACGCTACAAATTTTCATACATACCTGTATTTTCAGAAGATATTTGTTACTTTTATGAATCAATAAATACTTTAATAGTTGTGATAATTTAAAGATTGAGGATGTTCGTTGAATGCACTTTTAGATAAAATATATTTAGCCTCAGGCGGCATGTATGTATGAGCTGGCACTGTCAAAATAACTTGTCGCATTTGAAACAGGTATGTATGCCAGGGAATCCTAAGCTGTCAGGTTAATTTAGATTTTTGTAATACATTTTAACTAACTAAAATGAGACCAACAAGCATGTCTTTGTAATTATAATTTTTGGCGCATTATTCCTTGTTGAATATTACACTCTCCTAACTGTTATAAACATCTTGGGAATTTCTAAACGTTATAAAACTTGTTGTTATCGAAACTTAAAGCTTATGCTGATCTTCTACATTTCGTATAAATGAAATCTATCTTGTGTAACTAATATTAAAAAAGGATTAATAACTTGCAGTACCTTTTCACATTGAATATCGTTACATATTTATTATAATGGAAAACATTCTTTCTTGAAATTTATATTTTATTATATATTTATATGCATCCATTTGCTTAAAACATTTAGCACTAGATATTTAAAATAAATGATTGTGATGAAAGGCAGTCTTGTCGAGCACACAAAACTTAGTGCTTTGAAAACCCAAGGTGATAATTCAGTTACTATGATTATAAAAATTCCATTTCATTTTATAAATATCTTACAAGCCACCATTAATGTAACGAAAATATTTTGTGCGATTGAAATACTAAATCTTGAAAATATTTGAACCAAATCCCGGAAATATCCCAAGTTCATGAATAAAACGGCGCTTTCGCAAAGCGTACGTGTTGTGAAATGTAGCTAAACATTCTAGGGGATTAATTTAATAGGACGGACGTTTAATTTCAGTGTTATCGCCAACTATATGTAACGACTAATTACATTGCGGGCTAAAGTGTTTCCCCTTTCACAGACCTATGGAAGTAGCAATATGTTTTATAAATATAATCTACGAAGTCATAAGTGGTTATTGTTACTATAGTTAGACAAAGAAGGTTACTTTGTACTTCCACTTTATTTCAGCGCCGTAAATTAAATCACCACACTACAAAATATTTATCATTAATTAATAATACGAAGTGTTTTCAATTTTTTTGAAGCGATTTGTATGAGATTTAATAATTTAATTTCTAAACACATCTAATAAATTTAAATATTCTTAACTTAAACTAGATTCGTTATAAACATATGTTACCTGTAGGCGACCTATTAACTTAGTTTTATTTTGCACGCGTATTTTGATATGAAATATTTCAGTATAGCAAAACAAATATGCTCTCCGAGATAATAAACTATGTTAATTAAATTTCAATTACACAACTCGTACTGTATTTCATTATCTCAGCGTTTATGTACATCTACATATTTATTTGTGAACAAAGGAATATCATCAGATACTTCAGTTTAAAACTGCAAACAGTGTAAATAGGTGCCAGAAAGAAATATATATGTACTTGTATATATAACTCTTATGCCCAAATTCTGATGTCTCAGTAGGCTGTCGAAGGCCGCCTACTGGAAAAAACTACCAGGAATCATTGACCTGTTGATGATCTCGTATAAGAACATAATACATCAGAAAGTATTGTTTAAATTACAATGCTAGGCCCTGATGTAGAAGTTGGACTGAGGTAGTCAAGGCTATATACATGTTGTTTGTAGCGTTCGATAAATATGAGTTATCACGGCAATTAATAATACTCTTTAAACAAATTCATATTACATATACACATTAAAAACGCCGTAAATTATAAGACGTACCCTAAATTTTCTACGGTAAAAATAAAACTTCATATTTCTGCAGCTGGTAAGACGATATCGAATATAAGACGCACCATTATTACAGATACTTCAAAGCAAGTAAAATTCCGCGGCTTATACACGCCGCTTTGCAGATATATTAATTTTCATTAAACCTTTATATTATTAGCAATCAGAATATGTGCATTGCATGGGCCAATTATCTGTTTCAAACATCACCGAATTTTGGTGTTTAATATGTCATAATAAGCAGCTTTCACTGAGGAACCCCCTACAGCCATCAATTAAGTCAGCGGTACTGATACCAACGCTTTGTACAAAGCGATAGACTTACTTAGATTAGGTAAATTTTTAGAACTTTAGCTCTTATAAATATAAACCCTACAATATTCCATTTTCATGTCGAGTTTCCAACATAAAAAAATAAATACAGAATGCTTTAAAATTTTACGATTTAGTTAACACTTTTTATTTATGGACCATAAAGTTTCCCATAAAACTACTTCACCTATTAATAAATTTATACGAGAACTAGGTATAGAGAAGAAGAAGCTTTAATAAGTTAATTAAATTCTAACTTTATCGAGTCAAACGACTTACAATAGGCCAATCAAAACGAACAAACTCCAATGGAAGCAGGACAAAGGTTTCCGTCTGTATAATTCTAAGATCAATAGTATGCCTTTCTGAAGTAAACAGAAACTTAATTGCGTGAATCACAATTCTCACTTACTTGGTCCCTTCATGTGGAATGAAATTAGTATAAATATAATACGCAAAAAGAGTTTTCCAGGAAATGTATTTATTATGGTTATCAGGTCTTTCACCGATATCTTAACGGTCAATTGTGTCAATTATGTTTAGATACACACAGACAGTCTTGTCATAGTCGATATGATTACCGCGTTATTATATCGAACAGCTTATGTTATATTTGTTATTTTAAATTGTCGACTAAATGTATTTTATCTTGTCTCTAATTAAACGATATAATTTAGTTTTACAACAAATCTTGTTAGTCTATAGTCTACCACTTGATGATATATTGGCAGCTCCTAATTTCGAAAAATTATATAAACTACTAAGTAGGGCGAGAAATGAAGCACAATATTTAAAACAAATTGTTTTATTCATAATACATATCTACGTAAAAAATATTTGATCAAACTTCCACCGTTTCTAGATAGCTTTGTCAAGATACTATACTTGTACACTACATTATGTATGACCTATAATATTGCAGAAGAAAATAATTCATAAATATTACAATTTAATTATGTATATCCGAATGGATACTTAAAAGTGCATTAAATTTTGTAGATATACGTATATAACATAGAACACAAGTAAGGCATTTGCGCACGTTGAAAAATATTAGCGGATGTTTTGTGCACATATCCTAACACACACCTCACATAATAACAACGGTCCGCAACGAATTCATGACCCGACATATTAATGTAAACTAGACTTACCATTACTTTGGATGCCTTCCAATTTCAATAAAATTGACTATTCTGCACTCACAAAATTAATGGTAAACCCGAACAACACAAGAATCCATTATACGTGTACGTTTATTACGCATGAACATGTAACATATAAGTAAGCCAATAATATTTATTAATTTATCATTGCGAAGTATTCCTCACAGTAAATTTATAAAATTAATAGTTGAAGAGAAATATAATGAGTATATTATTAATTTACAAATTTTATCTTATTTGTACTACAGTTGTAAAAATATTACTTAATACATGCACAGTAAAAAGTGATGGTAATGATACAACGATAAGAATTGTGAATTTACACCATTTTCCTGGTAACATTATAATTCAGACTTTCGATGTAGCATTATATTTTTTGACTAATCGAAGCCTCTTGTCTTCACCTGTGTCACAAGGAATGCAAACCAGGGCACGAAAGATTAAAACTATACTGAAATAAATTATTATGAATTAAAACGATTATAAATATAAAAATAATAATCATGTCGTATCCATAAACGTACCCAGAAAAAGAAAATTATTTCATACCTGGGATTAAAAGCGTTTGTCATAAATGCGAGAAAGTTCCGAGTTGCTTATCCTACGGAAGAGTAGGGTAAGTTGAGAAACAAAAGTAGTTGGTTCAATAATAATGAAATCTTTATAAATCTCCAATAAAATAATATTGTATTTTAAATAATAATTACCAAGTAACTCGAGCATATTATTAGGTAGGTATATGTAATCAATTACCTGTTTAGTTTTTGAAATATTTTAACATCGCAACTTGCCTCTATTCTTAACTAGCTGTACCTTACTAAAATACATTTGGTTCCCTTTTTAAATGAAACAAGCTGTCTTCTTTTATATAAAAAACAACTCTTATTGTAATTACCTTGTATTATACACGCTTGAAATACCTCCGGGACGATAAATGGTCTATAGCATCCGACATGTAACACCACCCTATTATTGCATTGTTGTGAATGCGAAAATAAACACCATTTTATCAATTATTGTAGTGTGTATAACCATCATTAGTAATTTAAACAAAAACAAATTGCCCTGATTTATTTTGAATGTTTCCCTATAATTTATACTGATCTCGGCATGACATTCGCCCATTTATAACAATTAATTGGAAGGATTAGGAATAAATATAATTTCAATATTGGTATATCCTTTTAAAAGTTGTGCAAGGTTTCGTCAACTGAAAGTTAATACTTTTTAGATTTTTCGTGGATTCAAAGAAATGTTGTATTTTATGCCGTTCCGTGTATTAATACATAATTTTTATGAAACTGTATCTTTTCGTTTCTAAACAATTAATGACTAAAGCTGTTTCCATTGTTTCGGGAATTGGTTCACTGAAGTGCAACAAATACAGGGTCTGTCGCAAAAGTCATGGAATATATTTTGTTGCCGAGCACCGATTTGTCGCAGCATTTGGGGGCCACTCGAGGTAGGTAGGGGGGTAGCTGACACTCTGAAAATTCTACAAACCTGGAAAGATTATGGAAAAAAGTGTTCTTCTGGCGAAAAGACATCGCCACAGCCACCCTACAGTCCCGAGCTTGTTTCAGCCCACTTTTTCTTGTACCCCAATACCAAAAGGTACTCATAAGATGTCATTTTGACACCATTGAATCTATCCAAGTGGCTGTGACAACAGCTTAAAAGGCTATGACGTGCTCTCATAACAGGGGTGCACTAAATCAGATATCCTGCCGCCACCAATGCTCGAAACAGATTGACCAAGGGTGCGTTGCAAAGTTGAGAGTCTCCCCTACCTAAGTCGAATGGGCCCCACATGCTGCGACATATCGGGGCAGGGCAAAAAATATATACATTTTATGATTTTTGGGACAGACCCTGTATATTGTTACTATGTATGTTAATTGACAGTTCGAAATCAAAATTGGTGCTTGATAAACAATAAATAATTTAAGTTGATCGCATTATTAAATTTAGTTTTCATTTTTCTCGTCTGAAATCTCAATCATGACTCGCAACTACTGGGTTTCCTTGGTTTTTAAAGAACTAAAGGATTTTCTCGGACGTGTACACTGAGAAAAAGTAGTAAATCATTGGAAGAGGGATAGACTAGATGTTATAAATATTGATGGCTGGAATATAGAAAACGCGCCAGAGCAAACGAAGACAACCAATCGCTAAATTCCCCTCCTCGTATAAAGAGCAGGGGACTTTATTTTAAGCGTGTGACACCTATAATAAAATAGTCGAAAATCGATTTGTAAGAATCAATACCATACGTGCAAGGAAGTTAGTTGTAAATTGGGGTAGTAATGCCATCACGCGATGAAGTTACGAGCATCTTTTTCCGTATACCCCTAAAATACCCCTTTGGTGATTGAAAGTAATAAACAGTTAAAGGGATTTGATTTATAAAGTTTAATTTCATCATTTGAATGTTGGATTGTTACATGTTACAGGCAATATATGAGTGTGTGTGTGTGTGTGTGTGTGTGGGGGGGGGGGGGTAGCTATAACTAACCCAACTATTTATTGAAGTTATTCTTAATATTTGATGTATTATTTGAAATTTCGGCATTAATCAAGAAGTTAATATTTATCTAATTTTGATATATGACTTTAATCTTCCTCCAATTGTATAGGAATTTTAGCAAGGCGCGGTGATGTTTCATTTGTTATCTTAACACTCCGGTCGGAGAACCTTATATATCATTCTGTTCTGACGTATATGCAAGATCAGGGTTAAAAATAACCCCAAATATTAGGTTCGCTCGCTTTATCACCTGCTGTAAATTATTAAAATAAAGTAAAAACCTCATATCAGGAGTAAATTTGGTTGGTTTTGCAATAATTTTGGGGCGAATCCTACCCCCATCTTTTTCAGCGTGTGGAGCTTATTGATAATTCTGCGGTAAAATGTTTTATGCTGACGTTTACGATGCAAATAATATACAGTTAGACTCAGCTTGAAGAGAATAAACCACTTTTTAATGATATTAGGCAGCTTACGTTGCAAACATATGAAAAATATGTAGCTTGATGGATTTCAATTTCTTGGTCCTTTGATAAAAGTATCAGCCTTTTGAATATAAAAAATTTGAAAATTTTGACCAGCAAACATATAAGTACTTGGTTATTTCAGTTTACCAATTTATCAATTAAACAAACATATACAACTTATAATCGAACAAAATGCTATTTAGTAGTAATAAAGGGTTAAAAATCATTGTATGCAGTGACAGGAAGCATCAATTCAAGACAAACTGAAAGTAGATTTTGATTTCAGAGAACGACCCTAGACATTTCGAATGCAAAAGTTATCAAACGTCTATATCACCATAAATTGTATAAAACTGGGAATTTAAAATGTGTTGAGGTATTAGGGTAAATGTAATTAAACTGTGATTGGTGAACCAAGCAATTTAAAGAATCTACCAGCTTTTTAATTATGTCATTGAAATCAAATAGAGTGATTCAGATATATGTTCAATCCTTTCTGATTATCGTTTTTTTTATCACGTTTTAATTGCCAGTTTAGAAAACAAAAATATTCAGAATTATTGTTAATCTAAATTTTGTGCGCTATTTTCCATTACTGCAGACAGGTGCGAAGAGTTTCGTACTTTGACGCAATGGGTAATAGGCATTATATAGAAACATGAAAATAAATAATCCATCATCGTAAAGATATAATGCTAAAGGAGCTAATCATGAAGAGCAGCAGCAATGAGAAACTAAACAAGAAACCAACGAATGAGGTGAATTTAGCGATGCACCACCAGTCTCGTTAAATATAAGAAATATGTTATTACTTTTATGGATGCTTCAAATCACTGAGTGGAAATACAATTGCTTTATTATACACCGGAATTGTAATTGAACTCATTTGAGTCCTTTGGGCTGATAATCACATTTGAAAAGACACGGATAGAATTTTAATGTAACATACGTATTACGTGTATATAGCGGGCAAACGTAAAAACTTTTAGTATTAAGTTCACTAAAAATTAAATGGATAAAGTGCTCCTGCTAATATAAAGTTTATTACGAAGCTACGTTAGGCAGTTTTACAGATCATCATACAGAAAATATATTTTCAAGCACATAAAAACGTCAGATAATAGGATGCCTGTGAGATTTATTACTATTATGGTTTAGAATAATAAAATTACTTTGCTTGTGTTCTCCAGGTAGAATTTAAGTATGTCTTGTGTTTAAGTAATTTGTTTGTTGTTTTTTCTACCTTTTTTAATCTACCTTACATTTTGTATCATGTATGATATTTCACCATAACTAAATATTGCGTTTAATCTTATTCAATATGATTACTTCGCTTCAAAGTGCGCTTAAAGAAGAGCTAAAAATATACAAGTGACATTTCAGTACGTGTAGCTGATTTTAGAATAGAATGCATTCTATGCATCTATTGACAATTATTTTTAGCAACATCCATAGCAGTCTCCACAACAACCATTCTGGAATCAATAAGTACGTTCATCTATCTGCAAAAAAGTTTAAAAAGATATAAATTTTTGCGTAAATGTAACTCAGATATACCCGAAACCCGTAACATTCTCCCGAATATTATGTGTTATTTTGTAAAACACGAGATATAAATAATATGATGAAACATCGAATAGCGGAGTCAATGAAACTATAAATTGGAAGTTTTTAAAATAATGTTATAAATATTTGGTTCATGAACAAACGTGGCGACATAAGAACAATTAAATATTAAATTAGAAGGGGAGACCAACGCATAGATTTTTGACATCATCCTGCGGGTTTTATAAGTATAGATATCTGCTTCAATAACTTCAAGGGTAAAACTTAACTAATGCAGAAGAACTTTTTATCAACTATATATAAATCGAAGTGTAGAGTGAATTTGGCTAATGCAAAAGCAAGGCTACGTGATACGACTGTATTCATGCCAATAATAACCTCATTAGAAAAAGAATACTAGGTTCAAGTAAGGTGTAATTATAAGATCGGGGTTATTATCCAATTCCCTCGTATTCTGAACTTAATAACATGTTTTTTTTGTGTTTATAACTTTAAAAAGGACATTTCATTTACACATGTTATAATTTTTAAAGTTTAACACATATTTTAATTTACCAGTATTCACTGAGGTTATGTTGAATTAATTTAGTCATAATTACGTATTTCACACAAAACTTAATATCTGACTCAGAACGGTTCGAACTATACGTCATAAATCTTAACAGACCTGTGTGTTATTTATGGAGACGGAAGACTAATTAGGCAATTAACGAAATAAATTAGATACTTTGCGATAGTTACGATAAGCTTGCTAACTGAAAGATATGGAGCTGGAGTTTCCCGGACAAAGAACCGTTCTGTGGTGCAGATAATTTGTGAGATGCCTTGGCGATATTACATTGCACAAGGAAATTTGATGCATCAATATTAGGTAATTTCCCATTAGGGATGCCATCATATATTTATAGGCGAAGGATCCATTGATCCTCCTTATACATATTATAATCCACAGTAACTTTTAGACTGCTTTGTTGTTTAGAACCCGGCGAAAGGCATAAATATATGGAACTCATAATTTTAAATGAAAGATGGTGTATGGGTGGTTTTTATCTAATTTAATACTATTTTATTAACATCTTTTTTATACTCTATCGTCTTGATTAATCTGCTATACATGGCAAACCACTCTGCAAGGTACCTTTTACAGATATAATAAATACATGTCGACCAGCAATTTCGTTGCATCTGTGAAATGTAGATAGCGGAGTCCTGCAAGCTGACAAATCATTCTTTCCTTTCGGGTTCATTTCTCTTAACAATAAATGAAGGATGAAATTAAATTCAATATTCACCATCCAAACAAAAAAATGTGATAGATTTCCTGTATTTTAAAACGCGGAAAAATAATAAGTTTGCATGCCCGTCGAACGCAGAGTAATAACATTTAGATTTAGCCATGATATGCAAAATATATCGTGGTTTATTACACACACACACATTTAAACTACATAGTTATTTCATTCGCATGCATATGTTTACTGATTGAACAGATTGTTCAATATTTCTACTTTACTAAGGAATGGAATAAAACTAATAAAACTTACCAATATTTATATGAACCTATATCATACTGTAGCAGCGGGGACCGTTGTATTTAAAACCGAATTACCCTAATATCACAGTTTCTGGTTCAATATTATCAAGGCTATCAACAAAATTGGTCACATTAGTAGGAAGTATGTTAAAACTTTCGTCGAACACACCCTCTCATTATAGGGTCACATTCCCCCACATGCCATTCTCTTTAATTGTGCGATTAAGACAACTTTTCTCATTTGACATGCGTCACATACAATCTGTTAGATTGCACTATTAATTAAACATGATGTGAATATTTAATCTCGTCTGTGGGCTGCTTCATTCGACTTTTCGAACAATATAACGTCGTTCGTATTTGTATAACATAGGGTCTTTATAATTTTTTAATTTATTGAAAACTGTTTGGATTGGAGAATCTAATAAATCTTTACTTTTAAATACATACTGCCGAGAAAGTAATAACACGGTGCTGGTGTGGCAATGTCCATGCATTTAAGTTACGTTTATGGTCGGGCGCATAAACTTTGACAATTCTGGTGTCGTTTAAAAGGACAAATCCCGGAAGCAAAAACTTCATCCTGTTTTTATTATACGCGAAAATTTCATTCCGTTATATCCAACAATAACGGCCGACGTAATCGAGGAATGAAACGCGTCCAAGTAAAATCGTTTCAGTTCGGAATGAAATCCTTTTTGTACCTATTTTAAAGAACTGTTAAATACATAGCAAAAAACAGGTTCATTGTTAATTTTACCAGAGAGAACATATATTGGTTTTAAAATAGACTTGTGACAAGGGGTTAATGTATTTATATTTTGTATTTATCTTCTAGCAAAATAGTAATGCGACCTTAAAATAACAAAAAAATCATTTATTTTCCGTGATTCATGCAGGTCTTTAGTAGCCACAAAATTATACAATAAATTAATTAATTACACACGCATATTAACATTGCTTAACACGCCATAGAAATTTTAATTACAAATGGCCTTTTGTTGATTTTGAGGCAGTTATGTTGAAAAAATGCTAAAGCGTTATGTTTCAATTGCCACTAAATGTAATGTGTGTACCTAAATGATGCATGGCATTAATTTCTTGAGGTTATTTGATACCTTTTTGCAATGTGAACGACTTTATTTTATCTGGATATGCAGTTTTGGAAGGCTGGCGGTCTCTTTCGTTTATTTTGCGCAATTTTTACTCAGTTACACCTTGATCTCACTACAAGACAAGAATTTGAAAGAGATATCACTGTGGATGTTTTTATGATCTGATATTAAAATTTGTCGTCGTTAGTAGCTCCTTTATAGCTTGACAAAGTGGTTTATTTTATGTAGGAACTAAAGTTGTGAAAGATGTACATTTGTCAACGTTGAGCATTATGATATTTCTTTGTTTATTTCAAGGATTAGAGATAATATACCTAGTCTCGGTATTCTTCAAAACAGTCCATAAAACTGTGGAATTGTTTGAATATTTCTCACTCGGGTGAACAACTATTTATATTAAATTTACTTGTTCTTCTGCCTTTGAGCCATTGTTCTTTTGAAATATAGGTGTTAAATGATGAGTTCCACATTTGTAGCAGAAAAAATAACTTGGAAAAAGAGATTTTCCTTTTCCAGTTTCGAATGAAATGTCCCTTACATTAATTCGGGGCAACAAGTTCCATTTATAAAAGGTCACAATCTGTCTACCCTACTCAGGTGTGCAGTGATTTCTTAGTAGAACAACCCTCATTTCATTAAGAACAATGAGACATTCTCAACATCAATCAAGTGGTCATAATAAATTATAATGTTTTGTAATGAATAAATGAAAATGAAACTATGAATTTAATGATACCTAAGTTAGCAATAAATAAATGATAAGTTTATTTTTGTTTTACTTGTGAAATTCTCCTTTAAAATTAAATACTTCAAATTTCTTTGGATCTTTAAGCAAAGGGTCAAAGCTTGTCGACCCTACTCAACACTGGTATACATTTATTTTGTTAAGTCGTAAATTTCTCCTTCGAATGTAGAATGATCCAATGGTGGAAAACTTATACGATTGTCGATGTTGACTTATACGATTGTCATTTGTGCCGAATATTGGAGAACATATTATTGGAGATATTGACAATAAAGTTCTTATTATTGCGTATAAATGCCGATATATGCAAAATATTTCTGTAGGGACATAGCGCAAATGGTAATGCTTAGCATTAGTATGTATTTCGATCAGACAACGCAAACTTCTTCTTTATCATTCAAAGTGACTCCGAAATTTGTAAGCGTTGTTCAATCTGTTGATAGCGTATTGAATTTTCAATGCCATTGATTTGCTGTTATGTGCCCTCTTTCATCGCAATACGAGGAGTTGGTTAGAAAATACTGGAGAATACGGTTGCAACTAAATGTGAAGAGAGACGTATCGCGTAAATTGTGCGCGTTTAGCAGCACGTTAGGATTTTCCGTTCTTTTTGGTTCAGCATTTTATGGGCAATGGTTTTTCGCTTCACTTAAATAAAGTTTCTTATAAAACCACGCCCTGAATTAATGGGCAATACTTTTAATAATGGTGCAAGAACCTAAGGCACGTTGAAATTTATCTGTTGGGTATCGTAAGTGTGATATTTTATTTTTTATAGGTATTCCATTTTGAATTATTACTTGTATTTTCTCCGTCTGTTCAAGTTGCTGTTGCGCGGTCATCACAATTAAATCGCAATATATTTTTTGTTGTTATAATGTGTGAACATATTCTCCTGTAATGGGCATAAAATGCACATTTAATTTCATCAGCTATTTTTAACTTAAATTGCTGTATTCTTCATGGGTAGCTTTCGACTTCCCTGGCCCATAATGGAACATTATAGGTATACGTTCCACGGTATTCACTCGGAATCTGCAATAAAACATGCTTAAGTGTAACGCAAGTTTCGTTTTATTTGTTTTAAATGTAGCTATAACAGTAACATGCGTCTGTATAATCCCGCTACCTCATTTATTTCTGCCCTAAAATATGCCAGAACTTTGCTAGGCTCATGCATTAACGCGTCGGTGCCGTTCTCGTCCTGAATTTCGGATCTCTTCCTAAAACCGGAATTGCGTTCCCATTAGGGGAAAGCTGTCTTACGCATAATTAAAAGCGTTTACGTTATTGTAGAATGTGTCACCAACGACGTTTTCAGAGTGTTCTTGCGATTTATATTTATTAACCTACCGGTACGGTCTGGCGCACTGTAAAGCTATGTAAATAAATATAAACTGATTTTATCCTTTAGAATCTTTACAATTTTCTATCACAAGATATATATTGGGGCAAATTTTAGCCAACTAATACGCCATATTCCCAGAAATTTTTTGAGTTCTATACGGATCACGAATTTATGCTTTTTACTTGAGTCTTGACATTTTTTAACAGTGTCAAAATAAATAAAATGAAACAACGTCCTCGCATATTTCGAGCTGTAGAGAACTGCTCTAGTATGCCATTAAAGATTAGTATTCTTGAGGTAGAATAGATCTAAAATTTGTGTCTGCGATATTAAATACTTTTTACTCATACTAGATATTAAAATACTTATAAGAGAAAATCAAATGCAACTTTATACGTAAACTAAGACAAATAAGTATACTAAAATCCATATGTAAAATAAATTAGTCTACCTAATTTAGTTATTAACTTCTGCTCTTCCACAAAATTAATATCAATTTGTAAATAAATTTCAAAGAAACGATTATATTTGTTGTTTTTGTACAACGTTAATTGATTCTTCAACTTTTCGAAATGCCTTTGACAGAACTTCCTTCAGAACAAGTAACGACAAACTTTGCCTTCTTACATTAAATTGTATCGCATTGCACGAGAACATTCAATTATCAACAGAAACTTTCATGCAGCAAGAAACTCACAAAGGATAACTAATATTTTTATATTTCTATTGTAAATACAACAATAAACTTCCATGAGACTAATTTGCGACAATCAAATTTTGTATTCCAGCATAGAACATGCAGGTGCCAGTAGCATTACGACGTTAGAATTGTAATTTTCAACGCTGCAAACATTTTAGTACGTTATATTCTCACATGATACTCTTATTTAAATTTTAACGTGAACACGAAACAGAGGAAAACATAACTTCATGTAAAACTTAAGTTATATGAAGTTACTATGCATAGGAGAAAAAGCCTGATATTTGTGTGGTCTTCTCCTTTTATACTGACTTCTCTAATATTGTCTTTACTTTTATAATACATGCGTACATAATATCACAGATAACCCAGATTGCTCATTCTATACTACTACCGGTTGCTTATACAAGCGAACCGTAGATTTATTTTACTAATTATTTTATGGGAAAGTACGTCCATCAATTTATAACCTGATCTATAACATCACCCATAACCCCTAAAACCACATCAGCATTATTTTGGGCATTAGCTTATTAGATGGCGTAATTGTTGCAGCAATTACGTTGACGAGAATAATTACGAAAACGTACAAATATACCTAACACAAGAATTTGGACATATGAATAGAAAAACGTATGGCTCCTGGGCGGTTATGTTTTTCTATGAAAAACGGCACAACAACCGGAGCAATTACAGCAGTAGTGCACGCTATCTAACGGAGAGTCGCCACTTGTGGACAGTTTTAGTCGCCATTTTGAGACAAAATTGGCAACCTTTTGTTCCATAAACATGAGCAATCTGTCATAATATTTCGTGTACAAAATTTCACATTTTACTGAATAATAAACTTTTAGTGTATATGTATATTTTATAATATACATTACAAAACATAATATTCGCAACAAAATACAACATATAAAAACTAATAAAAAAAATGATTATTATCCATTTAATTTAAGTTTTCTTTACGGAAATAATTTCTCGGTGCTAGCACTTTCAGAACATACATTATGGAGAAGATTTTCTTCAGTATAAACATGAAAATGTCGGCAGTTACTCCTGTTGACACAAACATCCGCTTCCGGTCTGATGGGATTATTAAATCTTTAGTCCTTACAACATCCCCATTTCCTTACTCTCGCTGGCTGGTGACCTAGCATTAGATCCTTGTCCGACTCGCGCCAGCAAAAGGTTACAACGTCGGTGGTTCTAAACACATTCTGCTGGCCTTCGTCCAACAGTTTAATGTTTGTTTAAAATGTTACGATGATATTCCTAATGTTCTGCTAGCAAGGATTGATTTTAAATGGAAACCCACGTGTTATTCTACCACCTTTTTAATATTTAATACTACCGAATTTATGTGAGGTTTATCACTAGGTTCTGCAAAGTGTTTCTGAGGATTAAATTAATAGGCAGGATTAGAAAGATGTTTCGAATAAATTATTAGTGCATTACATATGCATATAGTCATGAACACAAGTAAAGCTCTTAAAAGTCAGTTTAAAGAGAACAAATATGCAAAATATTTTATAAAATTTGTAACCCTTCAGTTAATTAAAAATTTCATTTTTAAAAATAGATCAAATATCTTCGAAGATGGCTAGATCTACTGTAATTTTCATAGTACCGACTAAAGGAAATAAATATGCTGTCAATCCGTTAATTAGACCAGAACTGAATTAGCGCTGAATGTGCATGTGTATAAATAACATCACAAAGAAGTTACGAAGCACTTATAAATAGTTCATTGGTTAATTTTTTTTAATTCTTAAAATTCTTTCGCTCACATGCCAAAACAATCTATTTCCCCACGAATACCCATGCTTTAAGCATCGCTTTAGCCGACATAAAAATCTCTTTGCCGTTTCTAATTAGCGTAAAATTAATATGAACCAAACTTCAGTTTGATTTTAACTGGAATAATTTTTCTGTTAAAAAATGGGAGCAGAAAAATTATCCCAGTTAAATATTGGTACATAAATACGGGACTACACAAAAAAAACCATATAAACGGTTTAAAGCTTGTTGACGCCCATTAAAAGGACTTTATTTGTGGAAAGAAATATGGATTGGCTACGAAAATATATTCCCTGTTGTAAACAAATTACTTTGCTTTTTATACCACGAAAACAAGAAAAAATGATGATGCGCACGTACGCTCGGCAAAACGTTTAGACTTTGTAAATAATGATGCACACAATAGAAATATACAGGAAAAATCTTTTTACACGTCTTCTGAAGAAAAAAGTTAATTGGAAATATGTCCACGTGTCTACAGTTTTATTGTCTTTTGTTTTATGAAAAAGTTCTGCTGTATCAGAACCCAATTCTATTCTATGTTTTTTTGTCCAAGCTGAAAATACCTGAACTTGCAGTGTCAGCAGTAGTGGATTGCTTGATGTATACGTTTTACACATCATTTTAATTTATAGGTTGTGTTGACAACAATAGTCAAATCAATTAATTTACAAAGGATATAAATGTGAACCGCATTTGCATTTAACAAAAGCAACAGATGCTGTTCGCGCTTATGACCACGCAACTAAACGAAAGAGAGTTAGTCATTTAAAATTGCAATTACAACGTAACAACAAACATTTAAATTTTTTGACTATTGATGTTTACGTTTCCGGAAGAAATTAATTACCCACCGCCTAAAACAACTTTTGCGAGTGTAATGTTTTTGTTCATTGTCAAAGAAGTTTGCTCGGTTTGTTATTTTAGCCAGAAAATTTTAAAGATACGCCCGTTGATTTTTAAACCAGTATTTCACGGTTTTACGCATTGGTAGAGATAAATATTATATATATGCATCTAGATTCACCTTAAGTTCTTCCGGTGTAATCGTTTATATGAAATAAATGAAAGTTCAACGTGTTTTGCTAAGTTTGAAAAAGCAAACATGCGTTGCATTAATTGATGTTACTACATTTTTGTTTCTGTTTATGCCCAAAAGGATTTTTATCACACTCTAAATGAAAAAAATACTTGAAATGTATTTGTTTGTAAAATATTTTATATAATGAACATAATAATAATAGATAATTTTGGTTCTTTGTAATTTTAACTTATTATGTTTATAGATTAGTTTTAAGTAACGCACATTTCTTCGTTCAATGATAGAGAAAGTTTAGTACAACTTTATAATGCATAAGTATATACATATAATTGATTTATTTTAAATTCAACGTTATCTTAACCAGTGCGGAACTTCACAACAAAACAACTCAAAACCAGATATCGAGTTGGAAAGCTGGTAGCTTAAATCTCGTTCATGAAAGAAGGTTTATTACAGTGTAAACCTAAGATTACAAGGTTAAACAATGTTACGTAATATGCTAACATTCATAGCCAGCAATTGAATGTCTGATCCCAATTATGGCAATCCATTTGATCTTACTTTTAAGGTTACATTAAGATATGCAGTGTTTTTCTAATTTTACGCATTAAATTTCACCTACTTGTTGTACGTAGCATTTAAATACTATAAGCAACAGTTTTATGTAAATTGATGAATTAATGTGAAGCGGTTGCATACATTAAAGGGCACGCTTTTCCACTGCAATACCTTGTTAGTACTTTTTATTGCACATTTATAGGGTTTTAAGTTGTATGCTATTACAAAGGTTTTGAATTAAAGTATGGTGGATTCCGTTTATAACTACTTCGCAATAGAAGAGGTTTTAGATATTTTAATAATTAATGCTTATAATACTAGAAAGCCTCATAGATGATACATACTATACTGAACCCAACTTTGTCCCCATTAACAGCATCTAATGCAATTGAATAATAAACTAGGCGGTAAAGAGAAGAGAGTTTTACCAAGTTGTATAATACGTAGCTTCCCTTTAATATTCTAATCCGCAGAGAACATGCTCTATAATACCGTCTATTCACACAGAGGGACGTGTAGGAAATATCAGGAAACTTCTGTAATATACGTTATTATTATTAAATTATGAGTTGTGTGTTTATTGAACGAAATATCTAAATGTCTACTTACTTATTTAGGTTCTTGTAAGGCCTGATATTAGATCTTCTGCGATCCTTAGGGAAATTATTATACTATATATACGAATGAAAACCCGGCTATTTATTTGACAGCAAATATTTGAGAAAGCCACTACCAAATTATCAAATACAAACTTCAAAGACAATTTTACAATCGGTGAAACGATCCATTATTTATTATTAGACTTACTTCTTTGGGAAAGAGGATATTTGCTATCTCTTCGGAAGCTCCATTTATAAATAATCTAATAATGTATTTGTCCGGATCCAGACTTGCTGCAAAGTTTAATTTTCAGCCTATGCAAATGAGCTTACTACGTGGGTCGTAACTCAATATTACATGGAAAGTGCAGAGCCTTCGATAAATTCTGCGCGTTGTAAATCTTTCCACCTCGGATATTACTTTGGCGACAAATTCAATATAATATAAAATAATTACTTTACGCTTCTAATTAACGCGCTTTGGTATACGTAAGTACCATTCATAATTTCAAATATTAATACTTGTACCTGGATACCTTCCAAAATGTGAATCATTTAGTTGCACAAAGCGTATAAATCTGCATTTCTGTAATATTTTAATACCTAATTGTAAAAGAGGTGCACTTAACAGTAAATAGATTCTCAAATATGACGGAGGGTAATTTGGAATAATTAGGCCTGTAACTTATGACAGAAAATGAAACATATCAAATACACTTTCATCATTAATATTTTTTTTTGTTACAGCCTGACAAACTTAATGTTCACAAAAATGACACGGAGAGTTGGGACTACACCGTATCTTCAATGAGTAAGTTCTGGCCCTTTCTTTCTAATCTTTATTGTTTTGCCACTTTAACTACAGTAAAACATTACTTTGCACACGTTACGCAACTTGCAGGGTAATTAACCGGTATATAATTAGCAACGGTAGGCAGATGATATCCTAATGGATTGGGGCTTAAGCACGTGCTGTGTATTGTAGCATAAAATCTTGAGACGCCCACTAGAACATTTACGAGCAAATTTATTTATTGCGTGGCATGTTTAGATACGCATAAAAATAATATGTAATCACTGGGGCGTCATAGCATATTGAACTTTGGGAAATGAAAAATATTTTCTATTTTGCTACTGGGTATTTATAAACATGCTCTTAATTTATGCATCGCCTTTATTACTTACTCTACAAAATATTTTGGTATCTTCGGATTTTATCTACACAATTGGCGGAGGCGCACATCTAATTGTATACAGAATAATAAAGAGATTTTTATTTTTTTATAATATTTTATTTTTATATTTGTATTTTTTGCTAAACTTTAAAGAAATATACTTTGTATTCTACAAACATACCTACTTAAAAACGTAATATTCACATAGAAATTAGAATCACATGCATATTTCTAGTTATTTATCGCAAAAAATAAAGAAAAACAATCCTAGATACTAATGGATAGTCTAAGTACCACCTATAGGTACTTACATATAGTGCTTATAACATTTAATATGTAGTAACCGTAATAGATTTATTGTATAAATTAATACCTATATTGATTTATTGGTCCTGCGTTTTGCATAACAAATCCATTTAAATGTGCAAGCGGTATTGATCAATCTCTGAAATGCCACATTGGTGGCAGGATACTTAAACATAATAGAAACACGGATAATGGAGAAATTTCCATGTCAGACTTGAAACTTAGTGGCATACATATCTGAGATAAATGAAAAATTAAAAGTCTAATGTAGATATATTAGAAACACGTACAACAGTACATATTTAGATCATCAGAAATAATGTTGAGATTTGACTAATTAGCACATGCCCCATTTGTTAACTATCTTTTATTCGTGTTTGTTTGTCTTGAAGCACAACCAATTTATGTGTTTCTCAATTCTGAATTGATTTGTCTAAAATTGCACTTCACACTTTAACTATCCGCACGCTTTAATAGGCACTTTACACATCATATGCTGTAAGGAAAACATCATGTGGTTTGTTTGTGGATCCCTAATTAAAACAAGCAATAAATCCATGGCGGTAGATTTAATGCTTTGTTTTTATTGCTTTCCAGTTGCGGTTAATGTGTAGTTGTTGAAAATTCATCATAATACGAGGGCGCTCTCTTTGTAGGGACGTAAATAACGTTTGAAGGATTTTGTAAATGGCGTTTTATTGAGTTAACTCTGTAGCCCTAACGAGTAACAAAATAGAAAATAAAATCATTTATTCACTCTTTCTAATTAGTACATTTCCAATGAAAACTCTGGTTTCAGTGCAAAAAATGATCGTTTATTTATTTATTTAAGAATTGAAGAACAAAACAGGCAACTACCCATAAACATGTTCTCAGAATTACCCGACATAATATAACTTACAAGATGATTGCATTCGAATGCAAAATAAAAAAAAATGCAATTGGTACAACTTAATATTAAAGTGAATAAGAATACCGAATCAAAATTGTTCTCGAAAATTATTATTATTCGAATTAATAATCTCTTCATTGTTTAATACAAAATTGGTTCAGTCTTCTAATACATCTACACATCACTATCTCCTCTGTGTGACAAAACGAACAAACTGTGTGTAGAGTAGAAGAGGTGAGCAGGTCGGTTTATTTGATTACATGAATGTGTATCACCCTCAGACAGAACACATTTGTAAAAATCTAAACAATGTTTGTAAAGACTTTTGGTAGGTAAAACATTCATTTTATAAATAGATAGACACCTAACTGGAAGAAATTTATGTTTCAGACTTTTGTATTAATGAGTGATTTGTAAATCAAAGTAGCAATTTTTGTAAAATAGACCAATTTTTCATTACGTATAAATAACTATTGTTTAACAAAGAATTTTCAATAAAATGCGGAATCAAATATAGCTTTACTTTTTAAGCACAACTTCTTTTGTAACGCTTTCCCCTCTAAAATTTCATGGACAATTTAAGTAAAATATATACCTTAGATCAAATAACTCTGTAATTCGTTTAAGCGATTCACCTGCGTTTTCTCTTTCATCCGAAAAATAAATTTTCAATCGCCTTTTTTTTGGCAATCATTACGTGTTTTACGCTAGATTTAACATCATATCGCTGTTTAACTTGCAAATAAAAAAGCTGGTGCCTTTTTTGCTCGAATATTGAATGCACATTATTGTTCCGAATTGGTATCGTTAGAAAGTCGTTATTTTTAATGACGCAGGGAAGTTTCGAAAACAGCGATATTTTTTCGATAAAGTGGAAATAGTCTTATCTATATTGTCGTGTATCAAGTTTTGCTAATGCGATTAGTAATTATAATATGGCTAATAAATCACAATTAAGAACAATTGGTGGAGGCGCACCACACTTAAGTGACTGACCTATAGGTGCATTGCCACATTTAACTATAGGAATTAGAAACCACAGCAGTTCAGTTCTAAAATTAATTCTTATTTAATTTACAAAAGTCTGAACCATAAATCTATTTTCTCTGTGAGAACGTTTATTGCGCAGGACATAATATTGAATTTAGTGTCACATGCATGTCGCAAACTAACTGCAATCGTTTCTGCAGAAAAGTCACTTCCTGATGCATAGGTTTAGCCTCGCATTTGGCGATGATTAGTAAGTAGTTTAATTTAGATCAATAGAATACTAACGAAGCAGTGGTTTGCAATAATTAAATTTCATTGGAGTGCACATATGTCTGCTTGTCAAGAGAATTGCTTATAAATAGGTTTCAAAAACTATTTTCATGCACACTTTAGAACCCAATAAGCGCATTAAAAAAAATCCGTGTCTGTTGAACGTCAGTGAGTTATATTTTCGGATGAGATTAATCTATGTTTATTGTGGTTGCTAATGTAATGAATTGTTCGTTGATTAAGTTATTGCAAGTTGTAACTGCTAAAACAAGCCGTTCGGAGTACATCACGTGGTTTCTTGGCTGTTAAAGCCAATGGAGTTATTTTGATGGCTGCCAATTAACGCAAATCGATACAAAACCCCACGAAATACGTTGCGCTCATTCAATTTTGTTATGCAAGGAAATAAAAGTAGTTAAAAACACATTACTAGCATGAACGAAATCCAGCTGTACAAATCGTTTCTTATCATTATTTATTTTAAACTAAGTGCTGCTATTTACTTATGCTATATTTATAAATAACAGACATATTATGAAATATATAAATATCAAACCTTTGCTAATTTTATGCGTGCGTAATATCTCACCTATCTCATCAAAAAATAAAAAGATCCCATAGCCCATTGGTTTACGCATTTTACTGCTGAAGGAGAGGTCCTTCCCATTTCAGGTTTGGGTCAGTTTTATGCTCGCTTAAATTTTTATGTTATTTTTCTCATTGGAAACCGTTTTATCCTGTCCCTTTTGAAAGAATTTATTTGGTTGACTTTCAGCATTTCAACCTATTTCAACTTACAATTGACTGGTTTCCAATTTGTTTTTATTTCGTTGCCCCACATAATCGTTAACTTTTGTGCGTTGCTATTATCATTCACTCATGTAAGCTGTGTAATCACTTTCACGCTCTGTATGAGAAGAACGTGGTAACCCCTACAAATTGTACAACTTTAACATCTGGCAGCGGATTAAAAGCATTTATTTCTAGTTATGATTAATTTCAGCGCATAAATATTAATTTACAACCCAAACCCTTACTTTTGTGAAAGACATAGAATTTTATTTTTATATTCCGCTCCGAAATTCTGTGATGTTTTTCTTTCTCCCGACAAAACTTGACAGACGGGCTTTTATTAAATGTTTTTCTTTTAATGCGGAAGTGAAAGCGAATAAACACATTTACAGCTTTCAAAAATAGCATTGTGCCAAGGAAAATCCCTAATTATATAAGATTGGAAAATGTGCCCTTTGCGGCGACAGTTTTTGTACAAGCGATAAAGAGAAAATAAATCTAAAAACCTATGCAGCCAGTAAAATGCTATTTAAATTTGGGGCACTAAGAAGAGTATACTTACTCTTAGGGGTAACGTATTTGCATTAGAATGGTTTCCAATTAATTTTCATTTTATATTCAATCTTTCATTCATATATCATTTAACGTGGAAATGGCACTACCAGGTTTCACTTGGTTGTGTTAAACTTAATATTTTACAAAGCAAATACTGGTATTTGAACATTGTTGAGTAAAGGTATTTGCTATGCTGCTATTCTCTGGTCATTTACTTCAATTAGACGGTTATTTTAGTAACTACTTATTTTTAGGCATGTCACATGAAGATGAACAACGGGAGTTAATTAATTTACAGCTAGCGATGAGTGAAACTAAAAGAAAACTTGCCAAAGATAAGTAGTTAAAGTTATCATTGTACTTTGATATGTTTGCTTAGACAAATTGGGTTTGCAAAGTGGAACTGTATCATATCAATTTACATATAAAAAACTGCAAATAAAACCAGACATTATGTAAGAACAAGTGGGGAAAGCGCCGGCCGGTAGTTTTGAGTATGTTTAGTTAACCGGAACACAATGTTAAATAAGGTTTTATGAAACATGTAATACTTGCGTCATCTTAGCGTAACTTCTAAAACGATTTTCCTTCATTCCATTAATATTTTAAATTACGCCGTTGTTGATATCATCAATCACCCACTGAATATATCAGAAGTAAAAATATTATACGTTCTACAAATGTTACTCCAACTCACATTTGTATTTCAAAGTGTTCAATCAGCTTTGAACACTATGCATCCTCTCACATATAGCAGGGCTAAATTAATTTTATTCACATTTTAAACGGCACAAAGAGTTTTTTTTATAAACGGGACTCATTCAAGCGGTGGAGATAACTCATGTTCAAATGCAATCCTCCGCAACGTTAAATTAAGAATGAATGATATTTTTGCATTAGAAATATTTTTAAACAAATCTAAAGTTATAATTATATGATATAATCTACTTAAGTACATATTTTGAATTTAGTTCAATAGTTAAAACTTTTATTCTATGTCAAAGGTGGCCTACGAGTTAATGTTACAAAACTAAATGAATTATATTTTGGAGAATAATTTTTCAGAAAGATTATTCAAGAGAAGTTGGTGTCGCCTATATTTTCATAACGTTTTCAATAGTTATAACAACTGTATAAGTACTTCAGTTCGTTTATCTTCAGGAAGTTTGTACATAGGAAACCGGACACAAGACCGTATTGCACTTCCATCGAACATAAAACCTTTATCGAACCGATCTTTACGTACCTTGTTATATCAGTGGAAATAAAATCGGGTCATTCGTTCCCGTTTATCCAGGGATCAATCCATTAACCAGCACACAACAATTTCCGATTTTGCCAGACCAGTCCCAGTTACCGCACTATCCAAAAGCCAATACTGTTATTCCGCCTTGATTAGTTTCGGCAAAATAAATACGTTCATTTAGTACTCTAATTGACCCGGGACAATTGCTCTGAAAAATGTATATGATAGAAACAAAAGGGCCAATATTTGCACGGTTTAAATTTTTATTGCTCATTACTTTGCTTTCATGTGAGATACAAGTTGAACGATTCCAATAGCCTGTCGTATTCAAATGGTTTTTACGCACGTTGGTATAAAATAAACAATAAAAACTTTTACATTTGTCAACTTTCGCCATAGAGAATAATTGTGCAGATGCGAGTTTTCAGTTGTATCGCAACACGCAAATTCATTTAGATATGTGGATAAATATAATGATTCTTTTATGACCGTAATTTATTGGAATATGGTCAATAGGTTTATTAGCAAAGGCGCACGTAAGTTTATAGATCGGTATTTTAACCAACACGCAACAAATTAATTATAGAAGGATATTTAGATTCATTAACTGGGTTGTTGCTATAATTTAGTAATATCTTCCCAAGTTTTTTTTATAATATAGGAAATTTCTCGTATCTAGTATATTTAAATGGTAGTATTATACATTGCTGTTTCATAAATTAATTTCATTAATAACCCATTTTATTTAAACCGTTTTAACTATTTTATTTTATTTATAATAAAAATATTCTTTTTGCATGCTAATGCTCACACTTTTCTCTCTGTATTCTATGACAACCGCGCAAGAAAGGTGACATTTTGGAAAACGATCTAATTAATTTAAACAAGTTACGATTAACTACGGAGGAGTTATTTAGGTCCATACTACTTGAAAAGTGGCATCCGAGATCTAGGGCAACAGCAATGCCATTTTATTTCTTAATAAAGAGTTAGGCTTACTCGATAGTGATGCCAAATATTGTGAAAATAATTTATTAGTTTTATAGAAAGTAACGGCTTTTAATTGACATAATATAGTAAAACGCACTATCAATCATATTAAATTTTTGAACAGAGTTAGTAAGCAATAAGCATTATCGTGCCTGTATCAAACTTACAATTAGACATAATCATAAATATATGTTTTACCGGATACAACAAAATTATATTTAATAACATAGGATGATTATTTTATTACTTGTTTTAATTTGATGTTTTCAGTGCGACGCATTGTGCCCGTTGCAAAGCGTGTAATTAATACATCATGTTAGATATATGTGAATTGAATTAACTTTTAGTTAAAAACTAGTCTTACTGAAAAATATAATTGTTAGCTATTTACCATAATTATCTCCCATATTAAAATTTAATGTATGCGCTATTTACCTATTTGACGGTAGTAAATTAGTTCTCACTTCGCAGTCACCCCCATTTCATTAACTTCTCCTCAGCTAACATTTTAGGTCACTGTAGCAGTAAGTGATTCATTGTGATTCTTAATGCCACATAAATAATTATATTCGGGAAATTGCTACATTAAATTTTCACGGGTGGCGAGATATAGGGTGCATGACATCACAGCACGTTTTGCGAAAAGTGCGGCAGCCATCTTACTTCTTAACTATTTACGGTTGTTACGAGCACAGCATCGGGTAAAAGACGTTTCTAATTATACAGGTTGAAAAAGATGTTTTTGTGTAAAGGGGCGAAAGCAACAAAAATATCTTTTCATACTATTACGTGCTTGGTAAGGCGAAAGCATCAGACTGACGAGGAAACTCATTTGATAAGGGAACACTCAGGTATTCTTCTTAGATTTTGTACTTTCTACCTTTTTGTTTTGAATAGTAGGTATCTACATATTATATATATGAACACAACTGCTCGGACTGTAAGATCGACCGAAAATAATAAATAGAAGAAAAATAAAACTTAGTAACATCATAAATTATGACCAGAAATGACCTGCTTTCATTTAGGGGTATTTAGAGAACCGCTGTGAGTAATCAAAGAGAAAATTACAGTCTTGCAGATTCATACGGGTCTGCAGCAGATGAGTATATCATGACCAGCAGTTTATATGTTCACACCTCAAACAAATCCAGGGCTTAATACGTTTAATAGGCTCTAATCATACAAATTTAGCAACTAATTGCTGTTAAATGTGGTAATATTTTATACTTATATCCATCTGCCTCGCCACTGCGCATATTTGGCCTGTTTTAACATCCTACATTACCTTCATTACAGCATGTCATAATAAAATGTGTTTTGTTTCATTACAGCCCGAAAGTAACTGATTTCTTTAAATATTAAAGTGGATACCTACGTTTTCAAAATAAAGTTTTCTATGTCAATTATAAATCAAGATTAAAATGCAATTTTCACAAATTGATTGCTTCTCCGCGATATTTGAGTAACCCGATTGGATGCTGCCTTTCTGTCCTTGATCCTCAAGGAAATCACTTAACGGTTATGATGTTTGCATGTATAGGAGTTGTCTGGACAAAATCAATAAATGTAAATTTTTAAAACGTACGTATAACACGAATGTAAAACAGATTCCGTGAAATTTTCAAACCCTCAAGTTTAAATAAAGAGACAACTTTGAGGTGGGCATGAAAATCAATAATTTTGCAGTAAATAACGAAAGCCTAATTAATATCAAAACTCGTTACGACGGTTCTCAAGATTATTTACTAAGCCTCGGCTCGCTTTGCCGAAAGAGTTTCAAATAACTCTTAGAGCTGTAAACTTATTAAATCTTAATTGAGCTATTAATTTTGGGTTGATTAAAATACTGGCCTATGAGTTTTGATGTAATTTTGCCGCTAACGCTATACCGTAGATCATGGGATCAAAATTTGCGAATTTGCGGTAATTCCTTGTTGGTGTTCGCGTAATTAATCTCCATAATTACATCGATACGTTATTGGTTATTGATTATGGCTATATATATAGTTATACATGTGTGCAAGCTAATGACATCCATTTGCCAGAACGTGATCTGGGAATTTACTCCTTAGGTTCATAGGGGAAACATTTTATAACATATAATTCAATATGTGAAGCAAGTTAACTAGTCACGTGTTCGTGTTCCAATTTAAATGCAGACGCCTTCGAAGCGTTACCGTCTTTACAGCATTATGAAATGTCTGCTTAGACAATAGCATTAGTAACATGAAATGCTCGAGATCTGAATAAAGTAGGTTTTAGGTATGTATTAGGTTATGATCTCCGTCTTGATTTACAGTTTGTGTTCGCGGAAGATTTGTCGGAAAACCGTAGAATACCAATGATATTTACTCAAAGGCAGACTGTCATATCCTGACTAGAAGATTGCTGACTTTCATCTTTTTTTGCTGCTTTCCAGCTAATGCTTGGGGATGGCCGTATATACTTTTAAAATGCGGTGAAACAAGGACGTGAAAAGTTACAAATTTTAGTATTACTACTCCGGTATATCCATCATTCTTACTGTATTAATTTTGATGTATGTATGTATTTCAATCCTTCCGAGGATTTAAGGTTTCGATCTTACTTTCATTCATCTTTGCGCGAACATTTAATTTCCTCACCATATTCTTGATATCCTTTTCTTAAAGATAGCTATCCTAAAGGCGATATCATACTTTACCGAATACCAAACTTCGATCCGGCGCACTTCAACTACGATTACAATACATAATATAATATGTTTCAATATCCTGAACAATTCTACAAGTTTCTGAATTTAATTTTGAATATTAGTAACACTCTGGTTGATACACCGCATTCAGGGAGTATAGAGGCGCGATAATATTGGTTACGAAAGCAATTTCTGGAGTTAAGTTAAATACGAAATGGCCATTGATACGCCGTATTTACTGTTTCTCTCTGAGTAAATTGTGGTTCTATATGTGAATCTATACATATAGACGTATGTCTTAATGCATCCCGAAAATAACTTAACTATTAGGTATACTGTTACTTATGAATATTTTAAAAACGTAATTTATCGTTTTCTGGAACAATATTTGAAATCGTAATTAATTATTGATTTTATTGAACTTTAAATGACGGATTAATTAAATCATCTTAAGTACTGTATAGAAATATGAATGTATGCATTGCCTCCCTAACGGTTTTTATTTTGCGAGTGACTACCCCGCAGAGTTAACTATTGTAATCAATAAGACGAACCTCTTTATAAAGTAGTAAATGGAGGGTGGATGCCAACGTAATTTTAAATGGAGAATAAATTAATTAAGTCTCTTGTCTGCTTTTGCCCATAAAAAAGTTTCACTGTTCCAGCAGAATTAATGGGAGAACAACTGCTTAACGTCGTTATGACAAAAGGTGGTAATTTAATATATCCGCATTTAATTGGAAATTTTAATGGACGTATCTTCTCGAAGAGTAATTTGCGGAAATTAAATGGCTTTCTTAAAATAAAGCAGGATACCTTCCTCGGTAACAAGAAAATCAATTGATAAAATCGATTTTAATACTATGGTAAAGAAAGAAATTATTATTTCATCGTCTGTGGTTAGGCCAGCGGCTCTTAACCGTTATTCCGGAAATTTATTAATGGTTAATTGTGTTACGTGATTTTGAAAATGTTAAAAACCACTAGGCGAGAGGAACATAGGAACTCGGAGCGCGAAAACTAAATAAAAAAATACTAAATATCCAAAGATTCAATAACTGTTTTATTTTGGAATGTCCGAGTAGGTATAATAAGTGCACGTTTAAACTTTTTTACAGTAAATTCAGCAAGTCATGTCTTCTGTTACGCTACCTTGCTTTAAAACTTATTCAGCTTCACAAATTACATCCAAATGCCCAAAATTAGTGTTGGTTCAAGAAAAACTAATTATTTTAATTCATGCAGAATTACTATCCTTACACTCACCACATAACATGGTGGCAAACAAAAACCAGTCGTGCAGACGGACGAAATGAGATTATGTAAATATTTCAAAAGTTCGTGGATTACTTAATAACGCAACAAGTACCATAACGGAATTCAGGAGCGAAGTTCTGGTTCAGGTACACCAGGTGAGTTGGCAACTAATTATTTTGGTGCGTGCCACATTCGGTTTAGTAAACGATTAAATCTAGGGGTTGCCTCCACTTAAGTTTTACATTTCATATTAAATGCAAATCTATGTCCCATAACTGGTTTGTTGACATAACTAGATATGTGCAGTAATTTAAATTGTCACGCAATATTATAGTTGCAGCTTGTTCTGTACGTATTATACATAAGCACAACATTATCTCGCCTTTTAAAAATATTTCTTGTATTAAGATTTCGTTGTTTTACTTCAAACTTATACCTTGCGAACAAACTTAGTTCTCTATTATAATCACTTACCTTCAAGTACAATAATTAATTAATGTTTATTAAATGAATAATGGTTATATGTTTTAATGTAGCGATTAATGAAGCCCTTTCCAATTCTAGAATCTGTATATTAAGTATGTACCTTTAAAAATGCCGATTATCTACTCACAATTTTCTATTATCGGATTGCTCTATATCGCCACATATATAGTGAAAGGGGGCGAACCTCATTATCTACAAACTTGATCCGCTTTTTCGTACGGAAGTGCCCTAAATACATGGACTGAATATCCTGTTAATACATTTCTTATGCCTTCAGATACCTTCCGCACACCTGGAATATCTGTCGAGTTCCCCTGGGTAGAAATCCCTAGTTTCGCAATTTAAAGCCTCAGATATCCTGTTTATGTTGTTTTGATCTCCATAAAGGTTGATGTTGATTGAAACAATATTTTTTTATTTTCCTTACTAATAAAATGCTTGGTCAAGCCGTTTTACGATTTATTCTTTGCCAATTTCTTTAAAGAAGTAAGTATATACAGGGTGCTCCATTTATCCTGATACTTGAAATTATCAGGCAAACGAATCATTTTAGAGAAAAATGGTTTTAAGAATATAATTTAATGGGAAGGAGGAAAGCGGAATACATAATGAACGTTTTATTTGTATGACGGGTTCAAGGATATTTCAACGTCATTCGATTTTTTTTTAATGGAAACATATTTTTTATTGTTTATTCAAATTATTAGCAAGAAAATAAAATACTTTTAGTTTCTTAGATATTTGTCGAGAAAATATTAATTTCAGGAATTTATTTTATTTCGGTAGTAGGCATATAACGCTTTACAGAAACAAAAGAACTTCATATTATTTCATATACGTCTAAACATTTATTAAAAATAGCAACACTGTTCAATTCTTTCTCCCGAGGGTACCTATAATTCGAATCTATAAATATAGTTTTCTTAGTGTTTTTTTCTTCACGCTGTGTAATAACAAACAACATTGGAATGGCAATTACATAAAGATCTAGGCAACATTTTAATTTATTTTAAATAGTATTTATCAATTTTTAAATCAATTAAATAAACACCTCACTGACAGCACTATGATATTGTTGAATTAATGTTTATTTTGATCATTCTCAAAACTAACATTTAATTGATGATAATACCATTTCAAATAAAATAAAACGTTTCCTAGATCTTCATGTACCTAATTGTCATTATAATTGTTTTTGTGTAGTACAACATGAACAAAAAGGACACTATGAAAACTACATTTATAGATTCGAATTATAAGTACCCTGGAGGAGTGAATTGAACAACGTTATTATTTTTAGTAAACATTTAGACGTGTATGAAATAACATGAAGTTCTTTTGTTTCTATAAAGCGTTATATTCCTACTACCGATATAAAGTAAATTTGTGAAATCAATATTTACTTGACAGACATCTAAGAAACGATGCTCTAATTTGAAAAATTACATTTTTAAAACTATTTATTTCTAACATGACTCATTTGTCCGATATTTGAAAGTATCAGGATAAATGGACCACCCTGTATAATAAGCTGCTTTATAAAATTATAGCAATTTAAAAAAAAGAGTTTGCTTTGCTTCGACGTTTTTAAGATTATAAATAGAAGGTGTATATTTAATTCTTAAGGTTTAATTTTTGTTTGTGGTCTGTAGAATATTTAGAAACTTGAATATCACAAAAGAACTAACAAAAGTAATCTCTTTTTATAGATCATTCACGACGGCATTAAAACGTTTTGCGTTTGTACTACAGAAATATAAACGTTTCTAATCAGCTGTTACGATATAAATTGTCAGTTGTTCATGAGGACTAATTTGCCTGCTTTAATTTACGCTTGAGTTCGCTCGCTGTAGATAAAAATTTACTGGAACATTTTATATTTATAGTTACTAAAATATAAATTTGAACACAATACACCCGTTAGATATTTCGGTTACTTGGGCATTATTCATAGAACATTTTTCTTGACAAACAAGAACGTGAAATTATTAGGAGAATATATCTTAGTTTGAAACATTTTATTCTACATTAAACACAGTATAATACAGACTTTTTCTGTACAAATTGCTTAATTAACGATGATGCTAAATGTAGTTTAAAGAAATTATACAACTGATTTAATTGTTAATAAAGACGGATTCCTCGATTCATTCGTGAAAGCTGTACAAGCCAGGGTTGATAGTATCTACTCGATTGTTGATCGTATCCTATAAGCATTATTAACCTAGTTGCAATTATGTTGGACAATTACAATAATTTAACCTGCAGTAACCCATGCAACTGCAAAACAATCAAGCTGCTACATACATGGATAGATATCACAAACCTGAGTATTATTACACATAACTTCAATTACGTTAGCTAGAAAGTCGGCCATCCCTGTACTAATTAAGGTAATTCTATTTGATATATTGCCATTAATAAAATATGTTGCTATGAATAAATTTTCCAATTAATTTGAGGAAATGTTTTAAGAAGGTAAGAAAGACTTCCAAAAGTATTAATTCCAATGAATGTAATTTGTCCGTCTTAAAATCTTCAATCAATTTATTAGATAATAATAGCTGGCTTCTTTTTGTATGATAATTACAAAAATTATAATTACATAATTAGTTGGACGACAGAGACCATATTTCTAGATATACTTAGTCCTTTTTGTAACTTAAACAATTTTGATGTATTTAACTTTAATCCAATAGAACAAAGAAAATATTGAAAAACTTGCGAGGTTTTCGGTTGAAAGACATTTCAGGGGAAATATCAAAAAATGTAATTAAGAATAATTATTAGTAGTATTAGATACATTTAATAATACGACTGTAAATATTTCATTGCAATGCTGAAAATTGAAATATGATCTAATCTATGCATCACAAATAACTTTGCATTTTTAATTAAGACACTAATTTAATTGTAACTTATTATATTTGGTTCTATATTTGAATTGAAACTTAAATATTTGAAATACATTGGTATTTTAAAGATATTCTTTTAACTGCGACCATGACTTTGTTACCATTTTATCGGTCTCATTTTATCCCTTATACTCAGGGCACAATATAAGAAAATAAGGATATGAGCAATCTTCTGCATCATGTGGTCTCTTATGACGTCTGAATAGACGCAGCATACTGCTCGGCAAAGGGAAAATATGGTATAAAGGGGGACTCTCGTTGCGGATATTGGTTAAGATGAATAAGAAAACATATCTGGTATGTACAGAAATTGGACTATTTTAGAATTTAATAAAAATACAATTTTAATATGCTCATATTTTAGTATTTCTGATTCTCTGTTCGTACATATTCTGAAATCCAATCGATAAAAATGAACGGACATGAATGAATACAATAAAAATAGTTTGATACAAGGGATTATTCTTAGTGAGCGCAATTGGATGTGTAGTACAATACTGAAGATAATTAAACACGACAAATACAAATTAGTATATTTTACACAGCGTATAGCCACTGATGTTTTTCTAACTAATTTTGTAGTATTTATTTTTAATAGAAACATAAATCAACCTTTGGGTTTTACATTGATTAAAAAAGTAACTAAGTAGGCAATTCAAGAAGTAATTGATTTAGGGGGTTGATTATTAATTAGAGCCAGATACTTTTTATAGCACGGGCCAGAAAAGAGCAATAATTATAACGGGCCATAAAAGATATTGAGAATTTATTTTAGGTTAAAAGATACGCCTTTTAATTAAACTTAATTAGGTAATTTCCAATTATATTAGAAAGCTAATTTTTATTTCTAAAATTAATATTTTTATCGAAGGTGTACAAGTTTTTACCAAAATAACTTAACTTTATTTTTGTACCGTTCTTTGCAGTGCCGGTACTTAGTTTCCCTTGATGTTGAGACAAACTCTGCCAAATTATATTATCCTATAACTGGATGGACTTTCACATGTTAAATTACCGTTGCGTGTATTCCCCTTAAAGTCAAAGGGCGATAATTCTACTTAAATCTCAGATTAAATATCGTTGTTTAAAATGAATAAATCTCCAGACTAACAAATTTTGTTTAGCATAATACCTAAAGGATCTACCTGTAGAATATTGACCAATGATATTCGAGCGAAAGGTTTATTTTCAAGGACCTGAGGGTGTTAAATAAAATTATCGTGGCGTACCATGGTAACGCTACATAGTGGGCACGTACCTATAGGTGTCTAGTCGAAGTATAAATGCCACTGACAAAAGTTGGTTTATGAATAAATGTATTTGTTGTTTTTATTGTTATTATCAACTCTTATAATAACCGAAGAGAGAGAGAGAGAGAGAGAGTTAATGAAAATTTGTAAATACAAGATCTTGTGTGTTCTACTTTAAATTACATACATATCTTAACTGTGATAGGGTCTTGAGATATTACTATGTATTTATTGATGAGCTCTTATCGGTTAAGCGAATAGTAGTACCTATATCTCAAACCGCACTTTGCCCTATAATATTTTCCTTTTTGCCCCATTAATCGGCTCTCTCTTACCTTATTGTGATTTGTCATACTTTCACAAGGGATAATTACACCCTCCCAGAGCGAAACATATCCACGGATATAATCAGTTCCACGAACGAGGAGCATAGCACAGATATCCTGCTAACGGGAATCATTTCCTGCGCTTATCAGTCAGCGCCTTGGAGGAAAAGGTCGTATTATAGCGATTTCTCCCGCCTATCTCGCGTCTCAGGAACTCCTACTTGCCAACAAATGCAGTGAAGTTATATGAGAGTGTCGTAAAACGACACATTTAATGACGGTACCGTTTTCAGGATTTTTGTGCGATGACGCCCGAGGAAGGAGGACAATTAAAAAAGGATTAAGATCGTAGCACTAATAATGAAGGCACCTCGGGCATACATGCTGCGGATGATTTCCACTGGGAAGGGATGGTAATTAGGTATTACATTTTGCTAACATCCTGATGAATATTGCTAATACTTGGGGATTATATGAATTTAAAATTACAAATGTCCCAAATAATTTACATTGAAAACGATTCCTTGTAGCTACTTAAGCACATAAGCTAACTTTTTTCGATTACATACAAATTCCCGGTTGCAATATTATCTAGTTGTGTTTTCCTTCCCTACTCATCACATTTTGTGAGGCTATACAATACCAAATTGTAATCTCACTATGACCGGCAAGGATTATTTCTTGCGAGCAAACTAATTTCTGCTCGCTATTTATACACCGAACGAATGTTTCTTGATTTACTACAAGCTAGGCGCAAAAAGCGTTACTTCCTGGCCACATCTATAATTAATACAACAACGCCTAACGCAGTGGTACAATGGCTTCGGCTTATATAACATTCGTGTCCTATTTTTATGCGCGATTATCACGCTAGGAATTTCTCTCAGGACTTCCATAAAAGATTTCACCAATAATTAATATTAGGTATTTAGTCAGCTCGTGCCAGCCCCAACCGGTATCCTAACAAGCCTGTGAAATATCGCTACAAACTTAACATTAGTACTTTCTGACGCATACAAGTCTCTTACTAATAAATCTAATTATATTAGCTGTTTCATTTCATTCTCGTTTAGTACAACAAGCGACACTTTTCATCACCGTCGCTCGAGTGCCGTTTGATATAAGTCCAAAGTTCTTCAAGTTTCAGGCTCCTTCGATTAAATAAACGCGACCTATTTCCTTAACATTTCAACGGAACCGGCGTGAAAGGTCAAATATTCGACAGCATTTGTTGTCATCTCTCTTTTGCACAATATAACAATTTTAATATTGCATGTTAACCTGGAAATGTGACAGCAGTTGTCAAGATTTACTTAAGTTCGATGAAGTTATCTTGGACGAGACGACCAACGCGCGACGCAAAGCAATTTTCATTACGTCTGAAGAGTCAATGAATGATTTGGCGATGAACAGAATGATCATCATATGAAATTTTAGATATTTTGATGAATGATTTCTAAAACTATAGTATATAACGTACGTAGGTACTACATACCTATACATTGCGACTATTTATCAATACTTTAAATTTTTTGTTTGTAAAGTAATAAAAAGTGAAAGCCAATCATATATTTAAGTCAAACTTTAACATGTGTAGAAAGTGATGGAACCGTGATAATTAAAGCGTGTCAGTAGTGTATAAACAGTTTCGTGATGATTTTATTAACGGTAATACAGTATTAAAACTGTCATATCAAGGGTTCCGTTCCACTTGTTAACAAGAATGTTGTGGGCGATTTCTCGGTCTAGTTATCTAATTATTACTTACGTCCAAATTTACCCAATCAAGTATACCTTCGGCGCGATTGTCGTTAAATGGTGTTGCCAATCTATCTATTCCACCCTCTGAAATTAGTCGTTGTGTAGACAAAGATGTATCGGGCAATTCAGTTACTTGGATGGCAGCTCTCCTCTCGATTTTACTTGATTGATGATTCATTTGCAGATACTTAATTAAATTGGTTAACTATTGAACGAAATATAATATGTAAATTACGTAACACTAAGCGAAAATAATATACTTGTATTTATCATTATTTTATAATCAGGCAAGATTTACTTTTTCTGGAAATGCTACTGCGTAATTCTTTGGATCAGATTACGTTTTCTAGTAAGTAAAATCAATTTATAAAATCGGATGTTTCCCTTCTTTTCAGAGAAAGTGTATAATTTATTTCTAAAAGGAAACCCTCTGGGAAATCATATCGAAGTAAACATGTTAGGATTTCAATACCGGATCTTGTTGCCCGTTAATTCTCAGTTCTTCAGAACTAGATCATTTCTCTGTAATATGAATGTGCTTCTATAAATCTTCATCAATCTAGTTGTTCACAGTAGATTACATAATTTAACCTCGAACTCTTATTTGGGGTCGCTGTACTGCTACGGTCGTCCTTATAAGCTACAAATTGAAAGTAGATCAGCGCTAGTATAATAATTATCGGTGACTTTTTATTCCAACGCAAATTAACACTTTTTTAGTTTTTTTATAACCTAAATACTAAATTCACATTAATGGGCAAGTAGTGTGCAATTTAGAGTACCTAGGCGCTTCACTACTATAATTTTGCAGATGGATTTAGTACTCCCATCAAACTTGTGATAAAATTTCTATCAGCGGCGGAGAATTGTGTTCCCGTCAGAAACCGCATTAGTTGATTCTCTGGTCTTTGATGTACGATCACAAACCACCTCACAAATTTAATTTACAGTTGACGTGTATATTTCTGGGAATATCGACGAGCCGGAGAATTGAATGCCTTCGATTTTATCCCCAAATATAGAAATATAAATGCCTATGTGTTGAAATTCAAATTATATCACCAAACGCCCCACTTTTCGGATATTCAGATATTCCTCCTTTTACATTATACGTTTAATTACTATTGATGCAAAAGAGAAAATCTCCGGATAATTTATTACTTATCCAGAATAAATTTTGGAATGTGGTGTAAATTTAGAAGCCTCAATAAAAATCCTATGCGGAAAGCATAGCATAGACATTTCATGTATAATTCATTTATACTACTAGGGAATACATTCGTTTGAATGGGCGGTCATCCGAATTTCAATAAGTAAAGGCGATGTCTTTTTAAAGTTTCATCATTAAGAGCTGGTATGCGAATGTTTGGTATACGTTATTTGACTAAATGTTTATTAATGCATTCTTACTTTTTTTCAATTGGGGTAATGAACATTAAATACTGCTTAAAACATCCTGGTACTTTCGATTACACTATAACGCATTGATTTATCAATCCCTTTCCAAATGTACTGGCTTACCACCAACATCTTTATAATCCGGTATCAGAAGTTGCCTCGTAGTTGCAGCTTTTGTTCTTTGGCATCACTTATTCACTCGCTTATAAATCAGTAAATTTGTAAAATCTGTGGATTTGATGTATGTAAAAGGCCTAATCTTAACACAGCTGCATTGTGAAGTACATATTAATCTAGATAATAACAACATTTTATTTAGGAATATTTAGGGGCTTTTAGTATTTAAAAATGTATATAGTAATATTAATTTGTGCTGAAGTAATGAAAGGAACATTTCGATTAAATGTATACATTATTACTACAAATTTTACTTGTGCATGCAAATATTCGCCAAGATACGATGTTTGCATTAGCATAGTCCTCATTTTTTATTTCTTAAATTTCACCCCAAAGGGGAAAAGAGCAGGTGTGCGAAACTGGAATGATGACAATGGCAATATGTGTCAACTATAGCCTACAACTTTCCAAGCTTCATAAAAGACCAACGTTCCGGCGTTCTTGTTATTCTTCAAGCTGAAAAGGACAATAAATATATTGGCTTTTTTATTTGTTCTTGTAGGCCATTTTTCACTTCACCAAGCCTATTTAAAAGGCTGGTATATGAAAGTTTTTCACGTCATGAAAAATTATATATTCTACATCACATATTTTCCCTTTCAGTTTTCCGGTTTTTATTATTATTTTGCAAAAAAAGGAACACAAAAGCGATGGCCTCCTATTTGTTTCAATTTCTTTAATTAAATTTTCTTTAAGATTGTTGATTCATAAAGGAAAAGTTGTTTTCCTATATAATGATGATAAATTGCAGGTCATTTGTACCAAGTCTTGCTATTTCCCCGCTGGAGAGAAACCGTGCAAGTGTTGCTCGCAATCAGTTTCATCTTAAATTCCAAACCTCGTTCAATTTTTAAATCAGTTTGCTCAGAAGTAGGAAGTGTAATCCCCTGTGCCACTTTTTCGGAAGCTCTCGTTTTATCGATCTTTTGCAGGGCGAGTTGTTTATTGTGCTACTTCCCGCGCGAATGATGTGACTTAATTCAATTACAGGCAATTAATAACTTGGTATACGCAATAGGCGATCGCACTTTTATTAGTTCATTACTGAATGTATCTTATCGGTCGATAATTAAACGTAGTGTTTAATATACGGTATAAATATTCATGAACGTTTTGTGAATACGAGCGGAATCAATATACCATTCGTTTTAATTTGGATATAAATCGCTTCTCTATGGATTCCCGCTCTACTACAAGTATGAATTTAATTTTCTTTACGGCTACAATTTTAAAACCGCTGAATATAAACAAATTTCAACATGCAATAGCATTTAAATTTGAATTAATTGAGTTGAACAATTTGTTAATAAATATAATGTAATTAAAAACAAAGTTTCGAATTTACTTCACTTTATCTCTCGTTCCACTTTCTTTGCACTTATAATCAAATTTACCACTCAAGAAAGTTATAGTTATACACACAAATTAAATATTTAAAATCAGGATACATTGTACAATGCTCTAAATTTTACTACGGGTGAAGCTAACCCTTACTGTACTATTTAATTGCAGTTTTAAATTTTCTGTATTCTTTTCTAGTTTGGAAATCTTATTTTTACTTATTAGGAGATGAGTAAAATTAAACAGTAATTTTAGGAAATTTACTGTTTAATTTTACTCATATTGTAACACGTTAATAAATGTACGCCTAGTCTATGTTAATAATTTCATGTGTAAAAAATATACATTTAGTTTACTTGTTATATGAATACTATTACAATTATTGCACTTTGAGTATATAGAAAAGCTTTGCAAATTATCTTACATATATATTATATATATATATTAATGCTAGATTGAAAAACTATTCTTAGTTATGACAACTTTGCACGACTGTGTTAAAAAAACGGTTGGAATAGGCATCGATCGGCATTTTTAGAGCTTTCAACCCCATGCCACCGTAGCTGACACTTGAAGACAGCAACAAAGTAGGCCACTAGTTTATCTGCCCAAGCAAGATAACAATTTCTCGTCTTTTCGTGAACAATACCACACGTAACCTACTCCAGTGGAAAATTTTCATTGTTGCCCGTGTGTCACCCGGCACTTTGATTAATTTCTTGTTTCTCTATGAATAGACCTTTTCGTGAACGTTCACGGAATAGCTTTGAAAAGGGAGTGGTGAACAAGCATCTCTTTGGAAAATAATGGGAATGGATGCTTGTACTTCCTATGTAGTAATAAAACTAATTAATTAATTCGAAATGACACTTAAAATTATGATTTCTCTTTCAGGATGTTTTAATATTATTCGTTAGCAAATTTAATTATTACAGATGGAAATATATGAATTGAATAAATTATCGAGTTTCATGAAATGTAATGCTTGTAGTAACTGTACTTCAGTTATTATTCAAGAAATCAATAGTATTTTTATTTTTCTCTAAAATATATTTTGGAAACAAATTCATGAGTAAATGTTTCTGATACTGGCAAAGTGAAAAATAACATTCGCATTGTGTGTTTTTACGCATTTAATTCGTTTTCCTTTCCCTAGTAGAGTGCTGGCACACTTACACGTTTCGCGTGGTCCCTTATAATGCTTTTGTTTGCTTTCGTTTCCAAGGACCGATCTTATTTTTATTTGCTATTTTCTCTTTGTGAGACTTATTTCTTTCATTGAGTCTTTTGTGCGTTAGCAAGCTACTAAACAAATATAAATATTAGGAAATAAGACCCAATTATATTTATAGATAGAATCATATTTTAGTTAAAAATGCAATTATAAATATTTCAACAACTTTTACGATTGTTTTTGAGTTTTCAAAGTGGGAATGTATTTATGATCTTTTTACTACGTCTTATCCCTTTGAACTTTTCGTTAATTCGTCATATTATATTGTTAATTGATGTAATCGCTTTATTTGTACCCATTATGTGTACATTCGTTTATTATTTTTACAAAACTTGTGTATGTGTTAATTTCGATCTTTTCACACAAATGCAAGTATGAAATGGGTAAATTTTGACAAAAGCATATGTTGAGCACAAATTCTAGAATATCTAGATAATTGAATTAATTTGATACAAACAACCTTTAAGGTTAATTATTTTGTCATCAAGACCTACTTTATTAATTCACATATTTCAACCATCTTGGCAACAATTCTGTCTACTTTCGCCCGGTCGTGTTTCCGCGATGCCATCTCTCGTATTTGCCCTCCACTTTAATACCGGGAATGGTCCTCTACTCCCTTCTCCCCTCTACTCTTTACTACCCTACTTTATGACCAATCATCCAAACGCGGGTGCTGTCTAGATAACGACATGCTGTGCCGCGTTTTGAAACATATTCTAATTAGTATCAACTGTTCTTCACCGGAAGAGCAATCCTGATGAAAATTAAATATAAACATTTTTCCTCTGCGTTTTACGGCATGCTTCCTTAATTTCTATTTCACCGGAACAAAGGTATTCTATAATTAATTCATTATAATTTTCAAAAAGGTAATTCTGTTTCCCAGCTTGATTTAAAATAAATTGAATACATTAAAAGCTTGAATTACTTTTTTCTGGAAAAAGACGAATTTATTTAGTACAGCTTAATTATTCTCTTTGCTAAAGACTGGAGTTGAGTGTTTGAAATGAGAGATATTTGAATACTTTTATTTCATACTTTAGATCTATAGTTATGCTTCAATTTGTTTATTGTGTGTAATTTTGCGCAATATTGTTTTAATGTTTCTTGATTATTATTATTATAGACCTATAACTAATTTTAAATTTAAAAAAAAACGTAGTCCAATTAATATAGAGTTCTGCGGCAGTTTATATTATTTTTGAATTCCATATATGTATATGTTATCAGTTCATTACAATAATTATTAAATTTACACGTTTCGTATAGGGACACACATGGTTTCAATTATCGGCGGGTAAAATCAATTGCAATTACGATAGCAAATGTCAGATAAATGAGTGTCGAGTTTTTAATTGCATTTTTAATATTCTACTGATCACTTAAAGAGCAAATTGCACATAAATGTAAAAATTTAACCCTTTAGATATTATTCTACTTGCATTGGCTCACAATCAGTTGTAATCAGCTAGTAATATAGAAGCTGCTTTAAGTGAACTACATTTCACGTGATTTTATATAATATCAAAATAAAATTAAATGTACGGCCTCTAAAGTTCATCTCAATTAATGTATGAATTTAGATATGTAGCAACGGTTAAAATAAAATTACGCAACTTTGATTTCAATAAATCTGCAATGCAATAATCGTTCTACATAGCGCATTTGTTCGTAGATGAATAAAATTGCGTTTAGATTTAGTTGAACGTTTGAACAAAAAGAAAATTATTATGAATTTGATATTTCATGTTAACGTGAAATTGAAATATGAACATTAATCGAACAAAATTAGTTTGATGTTTTATTCATAAAAGCACAATGCATTATTTTCGTTCTTTCGGAATTGCATTGTCACAGAATCAAAGGACATTTTCACTATGGACAATGCATTATGGGATTTTTATTAGAATTTTGAACAATCTTAGTGTATTTACATTTAATGTTTAGCTTTATCTATAAAGCATACTTTCAAGTACTGCTAATTTTTTTATTTCATACATGTAGACATTCAAAGGAATCATAAGTAAATAATACTATTAACATTACCTTAACTGAGCTGTATAATTACCTCAAGTATATTATACGTTAGGTATTATAACTTCGTTGTGCACGTTTAGCAACCCAGTGATGGCAATAAGAACGTACAATGTCGGATTTCAGCTCCTTTGTGAAAACTTAAACACTACTATGCTTTCAGAAGCTACGACATTTGTCTTAAACGATTCTTAACGACAAAACCACATGCTTGTTTCCTTTGTGCGATGCATACATAATTTACATTTTGCGTGCGTTATTCTTCCCTCCCAATTATTTTTGAAATAATGGCGAATGGTGTCCATTTCTCTAGTTGCGACTCGACGTAAAGGGCTCATGTTCGCTTATATTTTGTAAGAAATTGATTACCTAGGATTTGGTTTTTGATATCCTTCTTAGCATAATATGAACGCTAAATTCTCTTTATTCCAGTCTCTGAGACTAGTAGGTAATTAGTTATATGTTACTGAAGGACGTTCACTGATACAAAACTTTAGCAAAACTTTACATACTTTTGTAACAACCGCAATTAAGGACCACCAGGTTTCATGAAACAAACGGAATGTTAGTGAAGTGGACTTGGAAAAGCGGTGGCTTATTACAAAGCAATATATTTCCAATTACTTCACATTTTGCTTCGACAGTTTAGCAAATTATAATTTATAGCTTACAATTTACCCACGCTCAAGTGAATTTGAATAGTTTTGTTCAAACATTCCATTTAAACGAAGGTAGCAAATTGCGCTTAAGGGTCTCAAATAAATACCTGCAGCGAGTTATTGATTTTAATATTTCTCCCTATTTTAATATGTAATGTATACTTGTGTTCACTAATATGTCTAATATACTATATAAAAACAATTTAATTACTGTACATATATTCCAAATTCTATATTATTTTGTGGATACTTAACTTTAAACACGTAAAAGCAAAAGCTACGACTTGATAAAACTAATGAGTTCAAAAGTCCAGAACAACATGTTTCCATACTAATACTGTTATACTAATATACGAACATACACAATGCAAAACAACACGTGCTTAACCTTTATTAATATTACTCTAATCCTGAAGTATCTCTGTTTTGCAAATTGCAACATTCTTTGTAATACCGAAACTCCAATTTGGTTATTGTTATTTGCAAAAAATGTTGCAAAATTGTCCAAAATTTAGTCCTATATTATACAAAAATGCTTTCCTCTTAAAACATGTTAAAACAGCAATAGAAAATATTCAAACACAGAAGCGGAGTACACGATCCCACACTTCGAAGATCTCTCACAGAACACAACAGACAAAGCGATGTTTGGCCACTGCGCGACCTGCATACAGACAAACAACATTGCACATCACCAACAACTGACTTAACAAGAGTTCCTACCTTCAAGTTCAAGAAGCTCACACATGGTTGTTCTGTCTGTGTGCAGGTCGCCGCAGAGGGTGACTTCCATTCCTATCCATACCTGGGCGATGTTTGTCTTCCTTATCTTTATATGGCTCATCCTTACCACCAGTGGACATCGCATTCCTGTTGAAGTTCTGTGAGGATCTTGGTGGGGTAAGTGAATATATATTTTTTTAGGGGGAATGAAAAGCAGTAATTTCTTGTTATAAAAAAGACGAGAAGCACCTGATGATAGCCCGGGAGGGCCGAAACCGGTAGTGCCAAATATAAAATTAAAGCATGAAATTACTCCATTTTATTCCCCCTAAAATTCAATCATCTTGCTGGGTTCAACTTTAGTATATATTTTTTTATTTTTTAAACTTATATTTTAAGTCTTACACTTTAAGTTAACAAATAAAGAAAATTTAAATATTATTAGTACAAATTATATTCTGTTTTTAGTTATTGTCAAATCAAAACTCAAAAACAATTTCCTAATAATTATAATTTAAATATTGAATCTAATTTAACGTAATTCTTGAAAAAGAAACAAAAGCAAGCTTCGAAACATCGAAGAAATAAACACCCATTTAATTGAAAAAAATGTTAATAATTGTGCAATTTTCAAATAAAACAAAAAAAACCTAAAAAAATTTTATAAATTGTTATTTAGTTCTTTAAATTAATTAACTTTAAGACTTTTTGACGATGTCTGGTGTAATATAGAAGTAATTGTTGAGACTTACTAACAATAGGTTGATAAATTATTATAAACACAAATCAAATTTCTTATGTATTCAGTTAATTGAAAGTGTACAAAATTATCCTCAAAAAATATGTTAATGAACACACATGATTCGCTCCGAGTTGCTGCGATGGTGGTAGTAAACTGCTGTAAAACACTGTGTAAGAATAGGTATTAAAATAAAGATAATGCTTTTGCAACGAAAGGGATTTATTGCTTGCCACCCGTTTGTTGTGTTTCCTCGTATATATTATAATTTTGGAAAGATTCCAACGTAATATACAAAACGTTTTGAGTCAGAATGTTGACATAAGAAGTAAGTTTAAATAATAAGAAAAAATGCACTTTTGATTATTTCTTACAAGTGTAAACATTCTGTTTTTACATAGCTTACTCGCTCTCTAACTTATACAGCTCCTTTTAATTAAATGTTAACTTTATATTTTTGTTTCAGGTGAGTAACTTTTACTACTACCTAATTTAACTACGTACTTTATTTCTATGAGCCAGGTAAGTGAAATAAATCAGCCTCTACCTTAAGGGAATCGTTTTTAACAATCCGATTCTACGATGCTTCGTGTACTCAGCAAACGTAGTATTGAAAATTTCTGAAAAAAAAACACAAAAAGGCGGCTGCAATTTGGCGCGTAGCAAGCTATCCCAACTAGAAGGGGACGGTTTATCTGGGATGAATATAATCTCTGTGGAAGGAATGTTCACGGTTGGGCGAAAACCCATTCATGCGCATTTCGTCACTCAGTGTTTGCTACCTAGTAAACGAGTAGCAGCTGAAATTTCTTTCCCTAAAATGTACTATTTTTATATCGTGAATTCAGCATGTCTTTACATTTTTATTTTTATACGCTAGACATATGTTTGTTGCTTTATCGCATGGTGGCAATTGAACCAGAAAAGAGATTGCATTTGGGAGTGTCCTATTGGGGATTCTTTATTTATATGCTAAATACAACGTAGTATATTTAGTTTCAACCAATTAAAAGTCCTGTAGCTTACAAAAGGTCATCCTTTTATTAATTTAGCGATAAGCAAGGAAACGTGCAAACACGGAAACCTATCGATTGATGAGGGAACGCCGAAATGTCGAGCAACATTAAGCGTAAGCAACATTAAAATACCCGTAAAATATAGCTCTTTGTGACCATGTCCGCCAAATATAATGCAAACATAAAAAGTTAATGGCGCAAATACTCTATGAGATATAAATATAAATACTCGTAGATAACGCGAAACGGAAAATAACGAACTAGAGCATTACGGGCACATTATAAAAATTGTAGCAATTTTCATATCACCTGAATTATTTGTAATGTATTTAAGCTACCATCTTTTATAGTTTTTTAAGTTTTACAGAATTCGTTTTTCTCTACGTGTTGAGTGGTTCAATTTCTTCCGGATTTAAAATCCGGTAAGAAAATACCATTCTAAAATTTTGTCATTAAAACACTCCCATAACTAAATGCAAGATGCATGTTTTGTTTTCGATATATATTGGGAATAATCATTCAGTTTTAATGCATCAATTAAAACGTACAAACCACGAGAATTATAAAACCAATATGAACGGTCAATTTAAAATTATAATTAACTTCTATGAACACTATTGGGATTATTAATTGACAAACTAACGGGACTCTGTAAACATAACTTTCAAATAGTACCTACATTTGTTTAGCCCAATAAAAAATTATTGTGGTGAATATAGGTATTCGGTGTTAACACAGTTTTCAAATATTCGTATACTAATTCTCTAATTTTATTAATTTTATCCAATTGCGAAAAGTTTTAATTGACGTTTTCATAATTGCATTAAAGTCATTTAATATTCCCCTCTGTTTTTCTTTTGAAGTTTCCTTTCCCCGGGTAATTGTGAAACATTTTTCATTTTATTTCAGGGAGACTAGGTATCTTCCGTCTTCAACGCTCGTTTTACCTCCATCCAAATTAATTATAACATTGCCTTTTTGACCTGCTTTATTTAATATATATGTATAATCGACTTTTTTTGACAATGAGTTTTTAAGTTATATAACGTGACAAATAAATTGCTCTGCAGGCACACCTTTATTAAAGTTTTTCCAGCATCAGGTTCTTTTGAGAACGTTTCCAAAGACGCGAACGCAATTTAAGTCATGAAGTATTGAGTAACACAGACTGATTGTATACGATTCTTGTCCAATGCTTTTTTAATTGAAGCCAGAACCCGGTCCATTTCTAATTGAGTTCATTGCTTCGATGCAGCTTCTCGGCCTTTCTATTTTTTTTCATTTCTTTCATAGCCGATTATTCTCCACAAAATTTTTGCTCTCGTTTGAGTCATTATCAGACTTGCCCTATCATCCAATTTAACTTCCTCTGCGATATCTGATGGGAACATGCTCTGAACTTCTATTGAAGTTATTACGCCTAAGGTTAAAAAGTTTCCTTTTTGTTAATGTGACCAAGTTTCGGTTTTCCCTTGATGAAACTCTATATTGTGCACGTTATAGAAAGCTTTATTGAAAGCTATTGGAGTGCTATTTATCTTACTATACCAGCGAGGTTCCAGCTGTCTTCAGCTGATGTACTCATTCCTGTAAATGGATTTTTCAAATGTAATAAAATTTGTCATTGTTATCTGTTTTTTTTGGTATGAAATATTACATGACACAGTTAATACTTTTGAAACTATAGTAAAATATGATTTAGTTTTAAACTTGGAAAATGGATATACTTTCTAAATGGATTACGTATTTTTAATTCTATGTTAAAATTAAAATTGATTTAGAGAAATTATATTGTTAATATGATGGCTAATTATTACTGATTACTTATAACGTTGTTCCTCAACCTTTGTATACTTTTGACATATATTTAAAATTTCGCGGTAAAGCTCAAATTAATTAGGTACCTTTGCACTGAGCATTAATATTTGTTTGAAGAGTAATAATAAACATAAACATACGGGAGTAAACCCGATTTCAAAATTTTCTGGCCTTAAATACCTACAACCTTGCTCGATATTATGAAGTGTATGAATCAATATGATATATCATTTTGTATGGCAATGTACTAAACGCTGCAACTTTTAGATTATTGGAAACCTGCAAACAGAAAATTGTATGCTGGGATTCCGCAATTTGCTGAACGGAATATCTGGAACATCTGTCCCTGATCACAGGTCATTCGGAAGGTTTCTGTACAGGACACGGAAGCTAAATGTTCCTGTTGTTGCCTTTGTGGGTGTGGATGTCAGGAGCCCGGGTCTGTTCAGATATGTACGCACCCGCGTACGCATAAAATACATAAATGGGGCCAAAAACTCGGCAATTTATATAAGGGTTCAACAATGGTTTTACCCGCCAGAATAATTTAGGAGTAACATTAGTGCAAGTCACGTACCACAAAGTTTAGATAAGGCGTCTAACTTAAGAGAGGTTGTTCTGTTCATATATGTACGCGGGGTTATGGTACAAGTTCTCCCATATCCAGACGTGTATTGAGTCACCATGTAGATACTTTAGGTTCTCAAGTATCTTGCATATCTTGAAATATTTCGAAAGCAAAGAAAGGTACAAATTCTTTTACGAATCGTTGAAGGATTTTAAGTTGTATTTTAGGAGGGTGTACTATTTATTTGAACTTTTATAAACGTATTTGAAAATTTTTCCTACTCAGGTCAATGTTAAAATATACATTCATTATAACGTAGGTTAATTAATATACATAGAATAAAATAAATTTTATTTTTTCTGGCATAGCGAATTAATGGTAACTAATATGTTTCCAGAAGTTAAATTCTATTTTGTACATTGCAAAATGTATACGATTACAAAGCGTTCTATCTATCTCTCTCTTTTAAACTGTTATAAAATACCGATATTCATCAAATTATTTTTGCTTCTGAAATATTGCCTCCATTTTGAAGGATTAATTTTCGGCTGACGGAGGGTAATAATTGATTCAATCTTTCATAAAAAAGCACGGAGAAACTATTTGATGTGATTTATTTTCCGTTGAAATTAAGATTTATTTTGCGATAAAGTTCAAATTTCGAGATATTCATCCTGCTAACATTCATTTTGGAAAGACGAATTTGGTTGTACTAAACAGGTACGAAAATGGATTAATCACTTGAAATGAAACAATATCCGCGTAGAAAAGTATTGCTTATATAACACGAGAATGGTCCCAACAAGATTATATTAATAATGAAGACGAGAAATTTTCTTGTTGAATAGAATTTTATTTCAAACGCGATGCGTTTCGGTTGTATATATTGACCATCAACTGGTGCAAAAGTCTAAAATCTTTACACATAAAACAGCTCTAATAGGATTTGACTAATCAAGATAAATTTAAGCGTGTAAACAGCAATGATGACACGCCTCGTGCTTGAAATAAAATTCTATCCAACAAGAAAATTTCCCTTCTTCATTAGTATTCCTTTTATTACGAATAGGAATTATAAATTTTTCGATTAATTTCCCCGGCTTCTAAATATTTTCACTGTGAATTTACTAACTACAAGATAAATATGTAATTCTTAAATATGTGCATATATATAGCGTACATGTAACAAATACTTTAACGAAGATCCTCAATCATAATTATGTCTTACGAAACATTTGTAAACATAATTACTTGCTGTACAAGTAATAATTTCTCAGATAAGTGAGAGTCTAAAAATTGCGACGAAAGTGCAAGGTACTGTTTCTTTCCTCTCATAGAAACTGGTTTAACTTCATGTTACATTTATTGCCAAGCTTCTTGACTTACTTTTCTTAACGGCCTTGCAAGGATACGCAGCAGGTGCGTAAACTCAGGTGTTCGGAGTAGGCAGTTGGTAAAGTCTCCGAGCTTTTCAACCTGAAAATATAAAGTCTAAAAATATAAGCTTATGCTCTACTTATAATTCCTTAAAACAGTAGTTGAACTTTATAGCTAATTATTACATACCATGTGATAATATACATGGTATATAAGAGCCAAGCAAATAGGATGCTACTAATAGATTGGTAAATAAAAAGTCCTGTCCTTTTTCTGTGTAAAAATATTGATCGTACAAATAAAAGTTCCTACTCGTCATACTTACTACCAATAAATATTTAACGCAAAAAAAATTTCATATCTGATTAATTCTAGTAGCAGACAGTTGAATGCTTAGAATTACAGAGTGCTTTTTTGTCAAGGACTTCCTGAAAAACCTGTCTGTATGCGAACAGAGAACACAATATAACCGTGAGTAAAGGGAGCTGTTGTAAATTTGAAATTCAACTGGAACACTTACTTTACCGGATTCCTTTCATTTTCGAGGACGTATTGCACATCTTTTTCCTTGGGTCTCGGGGGCTTTTCAAGCATACAAACTTGGCATTACAAATATTTAAACATTTAATTACAAACTCGGTAACATTAATGTTGAAGCATATGATAGATTTTTGTGTAATTATTACGCTTATGTTTGCGAGTTCCTGTGTTTGTAATTCATTTGTATAAACTTTTCGGTCGAACTCAGGGTTACACCATGTTTTTATTCATCAAGTTATCGAACAAGTTCCCTTAACTCGTTAACGCAGAGTTAATTCTCATCAAAAGGTTGTTTACTCAGCGTCAAATAATTGAGTTTCCCACGAAAAGTAGCCTTATCTCGAGCTCGCGTGTAGTTTGAGTGGATGTTATTTTGTCAACGGCATTATTCATGACTGGTTAGACCCTAACGCAAAATGTTTACTTGTATGGCACATTAGCCTTTTCGATCCCAGTAATGACACCTATTTTCGTTTTATGTTCGTTAAAAGTTCTTTCTTTTATGGGAAAAGTGCGTCGTATATTATTCATCTTCCCGATTTAAGGGCAAAATCTTGTAGGAGAAGCTGGATACAATATATATTCCCTCAAGAGAAAACCATTAACGTAGAAAAGAAGCCATGTGGATATATATTATACGGAGAAAGTGAAGAAAAGAAAAGCAAACAATAAAAATTGGACAAAGCAAAATTGTTTTTATTAATAAATGATATAAAAATATACTATCGTCGCATCTACTTCGTGTTGAACTGAGATAAATATATTAAGATTTTTTATTTAAAGACAAAACTTATCTGCACAGAATGGAAACAGAAAACTTTGATGAATGTACGTGTGTAATTCAAAGCTAACATTGTGTACAAGGCAATGCTAGGGCTGCAATCAGTGGTCAAGTATGACTTTGATTGATGGTGTATTAGGAACTGTGCTGAGGTTTAATTCAAAATAACGTCAAAGTAAATTGTACTTATTTGATATTGATTATATTGTCCCTCTAAGAATATGATGGTGCTTTTGTTATTTGTTTTTTTCAACCTGACGAAATATTTACAATTTACAGTTGTTCACAAATAAATATGCACAATTCGAAATGTCCCGAACTGACATTTTCCGAGTGTCAATCGCGACAAACATCTATGTCCAGCCACATGGTCCAGCTATCTCTTCTGTAATCAAAATGTGTAACATTTTTATTATCGGATGACAAAAAGTTTATCACTAAATAAGTATTTTAATTGAAAAATGTGAACCCTTTCTTATATAGTATAAATATTTCCTGTATAAATGTATCCCGGATTGTTATTTTGTAATAACCCGCTACGATGATAGATATATACGCTGAAGAAATCGCGGTAACTTTTAGCAGGAAATCGTTTCTTTATTTTCATTTCCGAATCATGATGATACTTTCGTTCAATTGATAGGGTTTTGACCGATAGTGCATTTGAACGTGAAAACAGAGAAATTTTATTTTTATGAAGAATCAAAGAATGCTGAATTATTTCCAATTTTACTAATCTCATTGCCCGAAGTATTTATGACTACCCGTTTTTATCTTATCTAATTTCATATAACGTTTTAACAGGTATTTAGAAGTAGTAGTTATATTAAATGATTTACTTAGGGTCGATTTTACAATGCACAGATAGCGCTATTTACAACTTATTCTTAATAATTTTTGTCTAATAATTGGATAATAATGGAGAATTACGAGTCAAATTATGAGCCTAATTTACTTTTTTATTAAAGTTTTGTTTGAAGTGCTTACGAATCTCAAAAAGCATGTTAAAATATACCCATAACGTTATTGTATTAAAAATGTAAACCGTGTAACGATTAAATTATATAAAATCGATTCTCCCTCTATTATCTATACACGTATGTTTACGTATTGCCACATATATCAAAATCAATTAAATCATATACCTACTGTAAGTTTTGATTATCCACTTTTATGTAATTTACAACCACTTAACAATTATCATCCTTCGTTTTTTCCTAGCTGTTTATAAAGAAACCCATAAACATTACGTCATTTTTTATGTAAAGTATGAAATATTGTGTATAAGTTAATTTTTGTTATGTTATCTACATTAGTAATTTTTTGATTAAATATTTTCCATCGAAATGTAGTGGATAATAATTTTGTTTTATTCCATTTTGTAAATCATAAACTGAGATTCACACTTTTATATATTGCTATGCAATGAACTTATGCTATACCAACCCTAGAAATAACAAGCAACGCATTCCACACTTGGAAACAGTCATTTTGGGACATCACGTATAATGCACTGTTGTAAATTCATTTAAACTATTTTGCCAGAATGAGATAGATTGTATGGCTTGGCTTCGCAGAGAAAATAAATCATTCACGTCCTTTCCAAAAATAATTAATCGTTGTAGTTCTCACATAAATATTTCGTTTGTGCCGTATTTCAAAGTACAAGCCATCATATGACGGAGGCAGCACCATTTCAATATCAACTAACGAAACGAATAAATAAATATTTATGTGGATAACTGCCAAGGCTTCTAAGACGTTTTGCAAATAGTGGGGTGCACCTTCGCTTGACTCGAGGAATTTTCCGAAACATTTAAACTTTTACTTCCATTTGACATACATACTATGGATATTACTTAGTAATTTTTATTTTAAATTTCTGTAGTAGCTGCTTCAATTTTGATCAATGAAAAGTGTATTTCAACAAATTGATTCTCGACTTTTCGGATTAAGAGACAGAAATGACTTTACTCACTAACAAAGTGTAGAGCACGTTCACGTTACATAGGGCCAACGCCTTGGGAATGTTGTCGGAAATTTTAGATAGCTAGAGGGAGGTTAAAGTTCACCCAACAGTCCATCCTTATCACGTACTAAAAACACATCTATCCTGGGAATCTACCGCGCATTTTCCAATCGGTTTTGGTAAGAATGAACATGTAATTCATGCAAATTATTCGAAAATATCTAGAAGAGTAATAGTTAAGTTTTGTGAATTTTATAATGTTTTAATTAAACCTTAGAATATGATACTAAATCCATTTTCCCGTTACGCTTATTAAGCATCATTGTTTTCTAAATTAAATTTTATTTATTTATTATTATTTTATTATTTCTATTATAAGACGGACTGGTATAAAGTACCTCGATGTTTTGCAATATCATTTCATTTGCAAATTGAATTTCACAAGGGAAATTTACCAATTGTGACGGCAAGGCATTGGCGAGTGCAATTTATTTTCTCACACTCACAAAGGGCAGTAGTTTCATGCAAATAAGGACGTAGATGGATATCGAGCTGTAGATTTTGTTTTCAATTTGCTTTCATAGTTTTTTATTCGAGTTAATACTCCATAAAGGTATACATAATTTCCGTTTTGGTGCAAACAAGCGCGCTTGATGTGTTTACGGTGCTGCATAATGTACACGCAATCTCGTCAACTGAATTTTGCACTAGCTCCGAGCTGACCCAGAGCTGCGCGAAAAACACGATAACTACTTGGAAACACTTCCATTGTTGTAAAATTTTTAGGCTATTACTTTTGTCAGGGTAGTCCAATATCCTCAGCTACTACGGTTTCAACTCGGATGCATTCAAGGGTTACACTGGATAGAACGGAGACTTTATTGATCTCTGCAATATAACAGTTAGAATGCATTTTTCTGAAACGATAAAAGTAAAACCCCGCTTTACACTAAAACTGTAATGGAATTGGCCGATATTTTTAGATAAAGAAATTCTATCGTAATTGAAAGCGAAATTATTTAAAATCATTATGATTTAGCTTTTAAAGTGGATTTTGTAATAGTTACGTAAATTCGCAATTGCCTTGCGATGTTAAAATATATCGGACATTTCGGCATAATTTAACCCTTTGGATTAAGTTATACATAAATATAATTTTAAAAGTTAGCAATGTGATTTTCTTTTATTTAAAATTCGCCATTTATCCCTTTCTACACACCTAGATCAAACGAACGATATTTCATATGTAAAAGTAAACCACCCATCGATCCTCTTACAAATGAATTCGCATTAAAGTAACGAATTTACTAATTGCTGAAAAACACAGCCAGTAAATCCATTTCACTTAGCGTTTATTTTGATAATTCAACAGCGTTGCCTTTTGTAATGATGTAGTAAAATATACCTCTTGTTAAAAATACAGTACAAGAAAACGTACAACCATTTGGAAATTTGTTTATTTTGGAGGATGCTCAAATGACCAGTTGTATGTTCTCTTTCCCTCCAGTTCTTTCGTAACTCTATCAAAGCTTTCGGGAATTGCGCAATATCATTTGGTACAGCAAAATTTTGTCACCCCTCTGCTATTCTCTTTCTTTTCCCAAACATGTAAATAGTTATTTATTATTTTATGCTAAAGCGGGAAACAATTACATAATTCCGATTCAAACTTTGTCGCATATAAAGAAATACATCACAATCCTGTAGACCACTTAGCCTTTGAGTTCTAATACACATAAATATGTCAGAAGATGATGAATTCGCAAAGAAAACAAGTTACTTCCATTAATATTGTCCTAGGCGAAAAAAGAAAATTCGCTTTTTAAAATAAATAAGAGTTTAATGGTCTCCTAAAAACAATCCTTAAATATTCGTATCTATGTTTTCAAACACATAAAAAACAATGTAACTGTTTGGGGAATCTTCCCAGCGAGTTGACATTGTAGATTTTATTTACAAAGCCTTACCCGATACATTTCTATACTTTTCCTCGCGTTCCAGATTTTTTCCCTGTTTGTCTTTCGAATAAGAACAATTTTTCATTTCAGGTCGTATTGTGTGTTCGTCGTAGGTAGGTAATATGAAAATATGAGTCCTCGGTTCCCAACATCCAAGATAAATTAAATTTAAAATATCGATCGGATACTCATATAAAATGCTTAAATTGTTAAAAATGTGTATACACGATCTGATTTGCGGATTTGCAATGTTTTAATACTTATATGGGAAAAGAAAATGCTTTTTTATATTCTTCTACTTACATATATTTTTATGAGGCAACCAGAACATTTTTCAACCACAAATATTTTCGTAATTAAATGAATAATTTTACGATTATAATAAGTATCTCGTAAACGGTATGCAATGTAAAATTTTAGAAATAAATAGCATGAAGGAATATTTCCGCTGGCGACGTATTGTTTATTGATCACACATAGCCCATCATAACAAAAGAATAATTTCCCAAAGGACTCATACCATTGCGCATAACCCACAATACCATTTTCATACAAAACGTATAGGAAAATGTTTGATTATATTACCCATGTAAATAAGTATAACCTTGTCGATTATAATCATATAATTTGTATCATGCTTTGAAATCAAACGTGAATTGCGTCAAATTGGATTTCTGTAATAGTGTTATGTTATGTTTCTGGGAAGGCAATTCCAATAAATTTGATTTCATGGTCCTGAAATTCTTATAAACGCACTTGATTCCTCACAGAACTAATAAACATTCCTCAGGGATATTTCCCTCATATTTCACCCCACATAAGTTTCTCTCGCACATCTTCCAATTTGACCCCATTTCCTTCTTTGGGATCGAAAAGGTGATAAATACTTAAGTTACTTTCACTCGGATACCTTATTTATTTGCAAATCCTACAATTATTTATGGAAAAATAAAGTTTCCTCCTAATTTGTGCATGCAAAAGTACGTTTAATAAAGCATGCTCAAGCACATGATATTATAAACTTCATGAAGCTATACTAAAGTTTTTCCTATATCGATTAGTCTCCTTCCCCGTTAATTCTTCCTTAACTGCTAAATTACAGCATAAACAAAATTACTTCACATGAAATATTAACTAGAGGGAGACCTGACCTTGAGGATCAGGTGCTAATGTAACTAGAAATTTCTACGACGCTCGTAGGGTTCACGGAAAACTCTACTTATACCTACTGTTCTGCAACCCTATACACTTTTACCGGTATAAGTACATGTCACTGCGAATAAATTTATGAATTAACAAGGAGAAATGTTTAATGTGGCCTCTTCGCATATGTAATGGTTAAAAAAAACTGGTATGTAATTATAAAATGTAATATTGTAATTTTCTTAGTCTTAAAACAAGAGTTTCTTCTCTAATGAACATTTTTATTACTGTAAGCGACATCTACTGACGGTGACATCCCCATGTAATTAGCATAACTTCTGATATTTCAGGAGGCACGTGAGGCTTAAACGGCAGAGAACTTCATTACGCTCCCTAATCTGTAATCATAACTATTATATTTAATGCCTGTTGTACCCTAAGATTCTCCGTTTCTCTCGTTATCTCTGTTGAAACAATGGATGCACTTCATAGGCGTTATAAGTAGAGCCGACTAATACAAATACCCATTTTAATAGGTTTATTATGTTAATTGTTGCTTAATTTTTATGGATTCTTATGTTAAATATTATTTGTGTAAATTTTACATCTCAGAATTTCTTTTTCATACGGACATAATAAAACTTCCCACAGGAAACCTTTTCTACGTAGATGTTGGGTTTTGAGCAAATATAAATGACAAAAGAAAAATTATGCAAATGGGATTGTTAAAAGGCATAATCGTTGACCCCAGACATTCCCTTGCTTTTCAGAATTAAAATCTTTATTTTCCTCTGTGCAAATAAAATCTCTTCTCAGTTTTCTGTTTTCAACAATTAATTATTTAACGCCAACGATTATAATACGCTCTGTATTGAAATATTACCCACAAACAGTTTAGAGGAAAATCAGTGTTGATATTGTTGGTCAGTTCTTCATTTTCTCGAATGTAAATTGCATTAATTGTGCCTAAAAATACAGCACTTCAAGATTTACTTCGTTCATGCGGCATTTCAGCTGTTCGAAGTGCTACCAGAGATTTGTATGAAAACTAGTTAATATGCATAACTTACCCACAATTTATGCTTTACTTTTAGTATAAGCACTTTCTCTTTATTACATTAATAATATTATAGTTTTCGGTACAATAATCTGTTGTTAAACGTTTATATCTAGTTTGAAAATCAGCGTTTGTTTTAACAGTATAATTTTTGCATTAAAAACTTTAGCAATACTCCAGTAGTTAACCATTTCAGTTGACAGAATGCATTGACTGTATTTGCGTAATAATTGGATTATATGAAACATAAACAGTTAACGAACAAAACCAATAAACTGTGGTTGGTCAATATTAGCGAGGTATTTGCGCCGAGGAGAACTCATTTTATATCTACTGCCATTATTCATGATTCTAGTATATTTTTAGAAATTTTAACTATTACATGAGTCAGTAGCACTTACATTTATATGTACGTAATACAGACATTCATACGTAAAATTTGTTTTCAGAGTGGAAAGGTTTTTAAAAGGCTTTTTGATTATGTCACTATTCTCTAGTTGAATAAAAATCGAGAAAAAGCAAATTACATTTCCTGCGACCTGGGAAACCTAAAATATCCCCATTTGCATAATTCAAGTGTAGCTTGTAATTTTAATCCAAAGAAAATGTGAGCTGAAATCCTGCTTCGGATTTAGTAATATTATTTTTCTAGTGGCATTTTTAACGAAGCTGACGTTCCTAAAAATAAATCTAAGTATTAAAATCCTTTACAGTCGTCTGGGTTGCTATAGGTAATCATTTTGTATTCCATTTTAGCGTATTATTTAATTTTCGGTATGTTATTAATTTCCGGGTAGACATGGCATTATTTTCAGATTAATATAAATGGAAATCGTAACCACCATAACTTTACATTGAAATGATCTCGTTAATCCTCCTAAGACTTCTTGCTATCCGTTTCGTGAACAGGACACAGCACTGCAAAGGTGTTGATAGTATCGTTAATCATGAAGACATGAAGACATATCAGTACAAAAAACACACTCTTTATTATTTATTCCGAAAACTTTGAAGTATTAGAAAGAAAATTCTAACAGAATTATGTAGCCGGTGCATTTATTTAGCAAGCGAAATGAAAGTTTTCTAATGAATTCTCTTAAATTATCTCAATAATTTCCACTTTCGCGCAACAACTGTGGGGGTTAGAGGTGTTTCTTGGAAGTATTCTGAAAGATAAATAAACAGACAATGGCGAGATAAAAGTTTCTAAACAAGTTTGTTAAATATAGCGATGAAAGTGCTCATGGGGGGCAAATATGTCGTTTTAATTGTGTGCTTCAAAAGCTTTTGTACTCTTTAAAATTTTAAATTATTTTATAAATAGATGTTTTTTTTTAAATTTGCACTACAATATCCATGAAATTTATTAAGGTACCATATTTTATTGATTGATAATGAGACTATTACATATCTTGTTTTAATTTTTTTAAGTTCGCTTTTAGATGCTCAGTAAACATGATTTATACATTAATGAGGGTGGAAATACATTTTTTTTTCTTCAGTACATTCTTTAACATTATGTTGGAGCTTCTACAATAAACGACGAACAAACAAAACAAATAATGAACGTATTGGCAGTCTTAAACCTCTTGCGGCACGTTTTGCAAATGGTTATCATATGACCATTTTCATCCCTTCCAATATTTAATATTTTACTTATACTGAAATTAAACTGCCGTTAAAAGTATGCTTTGCAACAAGAAACTGTTATGCATGAACGTAATCAACAAGAAAAACGTCAATAACTTTCAAGGGGAATTTATTCATTAATTAATGTAAGGTATTCCCAAGACGAAAGTAAGATTGATACGGGCTAATGTAAAAAAGCCAGTAATCTGGAAAGGTCGTGCCATTATGTAACTAATGCCCGACTGGTTTCCAAACAATGGTTGTCCTATCTCCTTTCTCCCGTCTGTAGTGTCACTTAAATGTATTTTGTGACCACTTGAAAATGCTATAATATTCGGACTCGTACTCTGCATCCGTAGCGAGAATAGCTTGGCGTCTGAATTACTTTTCAACTTAGCATAGTTAGATCTTTTGAAAATCTTTTGTGGTGAAAATTTAACCAAAATAAAATTCTTTGTAACGAAGATTCTAGCTGTGAACGGAATTTCTATTGTTAAATGAAAAAAATTAACTTCGCATTTTGTTCAAGGATCCACAAACAAATTTAAAATTCAGTTTTCAAGTTAATGGCGAATTTTGCTTTTTAACTGACATGAAATTCCTACATAATTAATATGTTAAGTCCCGGAAACTCGCACATAAAGAAAATATTTTTCAGTAATTATCATTTTTCTTTCAACATTCTTTATATGACTAACATTTTTCAATTTAACTCACGCCTGCATTAACATTCAAAATATTATTTTATCTCTATGCTATTTTAGTAATGAGACTCAAAAATGTGTACTTATTAGAAGAAACAGAATTGTATTAAAATATTCATTTAAACAAATATTACATTGCATATTACGGAATGCAAACTAAATATGCGTATAAATCTGACAAAACCCCTCTGACATGGTAAAATTTTATTCTTAGATTTTTCCTTACTCTAGGATAAATATTTCTCACGTGATTTATAAACTGAATCTTAATAAATACATTAATTAGGAAAATGCAAAATTTAAATATCAGCATTTAACTACCTAATAGTTTTTGAGAAAAAGTGTTCACGTGTGATTATGTATAAAATGTTTTTTATTTGTTTAGCAAATTTTCATTAAAATTATTAACTCTGAGGTATTCTTGCAATTTCCAATTAACGTACCTACAAATGAACTTAATTATTTCTGCATCACGTACTCGCAACTAATCATTATACAAACGATGCGGTTTGTTTGTTATCATTCAATTTAAATACTCGAAAACAAACTAAAATTAGATTGCGCAATCAGTAATTGTAAGTGATACTCATTAAGGAGCTCCTGTAAACAAGTCCCTCGAAAATTGAAGGGGAGAGAAAGAAACAGCTTGCAGTCATTTATTTGATAAATACATAGACCGTATAATACGGATCATTTTTCTTTCGCAGGTTTAACACACTAAGGTGGGATAAAATAGAGCATGAGAATTCTCCACCTGTTAGTGTACATTATTGCTTCATTTGTAACAACGATTTTCAAGGAAAGTAAAGAATTATGTCAGGCGCCCTGAACATACTTTTATGATAATATACATACCTTGAAGTTGTTCTCTCGAAGAATAAAATGTAATTTCTTTGTTCGCATTTTCAGGTTGTTCTAAAAGGTCTCCCATTCTTGATTTCATTGCTTTACGTTGTTGGCGTACTTCATTTCTTGTTTTAATTCATGGCGGTGGCTTTTAGCGCGTTGCTGCTCAAAAGAACCATCTTTCGTCCCAAGGTATGAAAACGCAATTTCCTTTCTCCAAACGATGTACCTTTGATGTTGCCCTGTCGTGGTTTCACAAGAATCTACAATCTTTGACTGCCGCCTCTACAAAACGGACGGAGCATATCTGCTTTAATATCCACTTTAGATGTATAGGCGATGCAAAAACCGCGAAATTTTCTCATCAAAGGCCGGTATGTTGTCTTAGCTTCACACATTGGCCTGGATGGACATTTTCTGCACGATTATCATAAAGATTTATGAAAGAGGATGGAAAACTGGGATTTCATGATTTATTGCAACATATTCGGTCGGCTTTTCGTGTTTTGGTACATCTTTCCATGCACAAAATATTCCTATTGGGAGACGTAACATAAAAATTTTACATATCTCACTTTTATTGCTAGAGATATCATTGAGAATGGTAGTGGAATTTGTTTTGTTAAGAGGTTGTTATAAAAGTTCACTACTTCGAAAATTTCAATTCAGTGGTTGTTACAACTTTAAAAATTAATGAAATGTCTACAAAGATCTAGTTTCTGTTTTGTATGTTAAATTCGGATAAATTCGTAAAATTTGTTAACAAATGTTACCTGTAAAAATGTAGAACACTATTTATTTTCTTGTTGGCCAAAATGGAAACAACGTACGTTGCAGAATAATTTTATTTAATATTAAGCTTTCCTAAATTAATTAACTTTGGAACGTAGCGAACAACGTTAAATTATCAGACTGACGTGTAAAAACGTTATTACTCTTTTGTGTAATTTTAAGACCTACGCAAAAATAAACTTGAGGGGCAGCGTTAAATTTAATTATTCAATTGAAAATCTTGAAGCACATTTAATGCAAACTTTATGTGAGTCGTCTCACATAGCTTACCTATATTAAAATTTTGTAGGGGTAGATGTATAGAGGAATATTAAGTTAAAACTGTGCGGTCTCTAAAGATTTATACCTACCTCCAAAAATTTTGGCAACTTTTTAAATATTTGATATTAGAGTCCAGGTACAGTTGATTCATTACATTTAAATAAATACATTTTCAAAGAATGAAAATATAAACATTTCTTCTGGGAATTATTGAATTATAAGATATTTTGGACGAATGGATTTTAGTCTGAAGATAAAACTTTCACCTGCATTCGAATCGATCCTTTAGTTCTTGAGGAACAAAGACCTGAAGGTGTCAATTTTCTGATCGAAATTAAAATTCCTATCCTGTGATATTTGAGTAAATGGTGTATCAAATGGGAGAATGGTATTGATCACTTTCGGCTAAATGACAGAAGACGCGATGAAATGAAAAATGCTGTTTCAGTGGAAGCTGAAGTGAAATGTTTGTGTCATCGATCCATCACATCCGGAAATAAATCCAGGCACCAATAGTAAAAACGCAAAAATAAAATCTTAAATACTACATGTACCATTTAAATTTCTGATCTCTAAATAGAAATCATATTACTAGCGATTAGACTTTGGATGAATTGAAGAAAATTTTGTTTGCACGAAGATTCATTTATTAATTCTAATGGTGTTTCTATATAAGACTGGCCATTACATTTTTATTTAAAAAAAATGTATCTCGGTTGTATAAAACAAACAACTATCGTAGTTCCATATCTTTTTTAAGCACAAAACGAACAATTTAAGCATGTTCCGCTCAAAGCCGAAGTATGGTGGCAGAATGTATATTTAAGCGCTTAGTCGATATCCGTAACTTCGAAAGAGTTACTTAAAAACTTCGTGATAAAAGTCTCCCATGCATATAGAGAAGATTTATGATGTTACATCGTATTAAATGTATTTTCTGGGCGGTATGCTTGCAATGGAAGTGTATAAATGCCAATATATATCTATCTAGTACTGAAAGAAACTTATTCCATTTTTCTTTTAATTGTAATTGCATTTCTTACTTATAGTTATTTATGCTTACAGTGAAAGAAAACACAAATGGAAGACCACAACCTCTACTGCAAGAACCGCATTATGGATCCAGACCACAACCATACAGTAAGTTTAGGTTTACTTTTCTATCAAAACTTGTGATGCTTTTTTTGAGTTGGCGCATACGAAAACACAAACTTAGGGAATATTGCTTCCAACAGATTTCGTTTTTAAAGTGTCCTGGTGACACTAAGATGCTGTCGTATTTTGTATTAGTTTATGTAGCCTGTAGACAATTTTTGTTTTTCCAGTTTACAAGGGAAATATTTTTGCAAAATTACTTTTACTGTAAGCTTATATAACGTTTTAAATTTCACTTGTTATTAAACAGTAAAACATTACGTCGATTATATGGTTTACATGTACTAGGTTCTGAATAAACAAACAAAACAGTATAAAAACCTATAGTATATTTTCTAACGATTTAATATTTCCGTCGGGGACTTTTTATAATATACACTGTGCGGCAAACTTCCGACTGTACAATGGAAAACCTGTTGATACATACTAATATATTACTTTATTAGAGGTATATTGATTTTTATAAGTTCTGGTTCACATGTGCTATTACTTTTAATTTAATATTTAATTAAAGTTAATTCTATATCTATATCTGATATAGATAAATACGGTAGACACAGAATCAGAGGAACAGTGTATTAAGTTACAAAGTGCATAGGAATCTAATTCATTTAGTATTCTACCTACATCTGGATTATTTCGATCCGCCTTTGAAACGTGACCGCATCAATTCGTCTATTGAAAACGAAGAGACGAATGATATTCAGAACCTCTGAGCGATGCCTTAAAACCGGAAACTTAAGGGAAAAACGGAAACTTCTTGACCGTATTCTGTTCAATTTAACCATTTATTCCGCACTAATGAGGTCGTGGAAATTGTGAATTCAAGTTTAAGATAATTGTTATATTGAAATAGCACAAAAGCCTGCAGGAATTTCTATTATCATCCAGGGAAGGCATGCTTCCGAGAAATGTGCCGTGCAGAAATTAGAATTATTTCTTGAATTTTACGGCATATAATTTATTTTGGCCAAAAGATAAAAACGGGTTAGTAAACATGCTTCGTATAATATTTATATTTCTGCAAAAAAAAAAAAATTTGAGATGATGTTTAACTTCGATATTGGCATATGTAATTAATGTAGGCAGTAAAACAGTAAAAATTAAATTAGTTATCCACCCTCGGCTTAATTCTACTTCAAAGGAGAACTTTCCTCGACAAGAGATGGTAAGAAAATACAATTTAACACTTCTTCAGAGAAGTTGGTTTGTCTTCAAATAACAAATAGGTATATTTGTTTTATATTATTCATTGAATTAGTTATAAAATGGTAAAACCATAATCAGCAGAAGAAATACGGATTGACGGCCTCTTAGTACATTTTCGTTGTATTACAACAAAAATTTCTACCTAGTTGGCGCGGAACTGTTCTAACGCGCGGCAATTTAAACTTATTAATTGTAGAGCCCAAAATGAAATTTCTTGTTTGTATTTAACTGAAGTAGAATACGAATGTACTTAATTCCAAGATAAAATAAATTCCTATGTTAGTTATAAATTCAATTTAAACTTTCTTTAATTAATTAAATTTCTTAGAAACTTTGTGATTTAAAGTTTTAGTTTTCCACAAAATTTGGTTCAAATAACACTTTTTAAGCCTTTTGATTAATTAGCAGCACCCAGGGTGTCGTTTACTTACTTCCAGTACAAATAGCACCATTAAATTAATTTCGGATAGTAATCGTCTCCTTCATTTACAACAATTATTAACTTATAGCCGAGTTATGTATTACAAAACAAGGGTACAATTGCATATATTCCATTTAACATTGATGACTTAATTGACTGTGAAGATTATTATTCCTATTATATCCATTATGTTTAGTCTTTGATGGCGGTCAGATCATGATAATGTTAAGTGTGAAGAAATTGCAGTTATACTAGATAAATTAAAATTGTCCGGCTTATGATGCTCGGTTTCTGAAGCGATAGGTAACCTTTCGATAGTTATCGAACCAATGAATTGTCAGAATTTCGTTTCCATGGTAGTTCAATAGCTATTGAATAAATTTCTAATTTTTCAGAAACCGCGTATTACATAAAAAATCCAAAGGGATTCTAACAATTTGAATGTACTAAGTGCATGCAATTAAAATAGAATATACTACTATAATATATGTAAGCGTTCCCTGACATTAATTTTTCATAAAAAACAACTTATTTAACCAACAATTATTATAACGATATAATAACTAAAAGTTACCACCGCCTGTCAAAACTAATATTGTTTGGACAATATATTTGCGGTTAATTAAAACCTGGAATTCATAATCTACATTATATATGTAATTGCATTTCATTATCAAATAATTCTAAAGTGTTATCAATAAATTAAAACTCTGATATTTTATCACTTTATAATATATTCTCTGGAAATTGTGATATATAAACTAATATAAAATTATGTCACGGAAACAATAATAAAGTTAATTAATTAAATTTCAGTAATGCAATATCCCATATTATGATAACTAATTTTAATCCACTTAATTGAACATGAGCAGTTGTTCTCTATAAGCAATTTATTTTTGTAGTCTAAATTCAAGAGAAACCCTATTGTGTAACTTGTTTGTTTGTATTATTGAATATCGCTCGCAAACTAACTTGTCAAAATTGTCAATCAACAATCACAACTATTATTAAACTGCCAGTTTTATTCCTACCAAAATACTAAAGTAAATAATTTAATGGTCTCCTTTCCGTCCATTATGTTTTCGTGGATTTATAAAATATAGGCTCAATGTTGAGAGTATGTGTGTTTCCTTAGTTTTTATAGGTCTGAAAAGGCACCTAACATTCAGTAAACAAAAGCCCTTTCGGTGTAATTAAATTAAGAATTTTCAGCAGATGTGTCCTCTAAACATCGACAATTCGAGTAAAACAAAGTAAGAAAAGCCATTGTTTCAAATTACTTGCCGGGTGTAAAGACTAACGTTCCTCAAATTAGAGATTTACGATAAGCTGACGTGTTCGGAGGAACGGAAAAGCAGTAGTCCCACAGGTGCAGTTACATAGACTGAGCGTGACATCTCTCCACGGTAGTGTGAAGAAATAGAATAGAAGCAGTTAGCACTTTGCTGGCGGAATAAGAAAACTACTTAAATTCTATTACTGGGGTAATTGCCTAAATACAAATGCTTATAGGGGCCCATTTAAAACGACTAAATATATTTCGAACAATCTGATTCACAAAATACGTGTAGCATAAAATAAATCGATATTTTTTTGTGCGATGGTTCGTCCATGACCACCCTATTACTTTTCTATTTTTCTTTTTATTGCCATAACGTACATGAACAACTATTTTTGTTCCACCTCTCATTGTTTTGTGCAGTTGATATATTGATGTTTGACACTTTCTATTAGTAGTAACAGAAAACTAAGATTTTTTTGTAGTTAGTATACACTTTAACTTTGTAAACAATCGCCTATTTAGTAAAAAATAAAAATGTAGCTTTTCCGACCATAAGGCCTACCAAAATCTTGAATTTTCAACTACTTTAGTGCAAAGAGTTTGATGAATACTTAAATCACTGCAAATCAACTTGTAAACTGTATTTTTATTATCTGTTTACTTTCTGTATTTACTTTATTTTGGTACAATAAAGAGCAAATAAACTCTAGTCTGTTATATCTTTTCCACTTATCAACTCCAATTTGTTTGTTTTAAGTAATAGATATTTGTAAGTACCTTAACTAACACTTTCTTTCTGCTTCGTTTCTTCAAAACAAGTTCAAATTTTAGTTGTTAAGAAATGATTTATAATACTTTTAATTATGTATCTATAAATACTGTAATTCTTATATATAATATAGCAAAGTAAATATGAATGTCATAATTAATAAATTACAAATTAATTATTTTATATAAAATAACCGAGTTTACAGAAATGATTTGTTGATGTACCAATTTTTATTGAATGTATGTACATTCATTTATCTCTACCAAATAATCTGCAAAGAAAAGTAAAATGTCCCACTTAACAACTTGTTTCATAGTGACGACGGCGATGTTCGTTTCGGGGCGAACTAAAAGCAAATGCACCCCAAGTGAATAAAACTTTTAATTAGAAACACATCGTTAAATTCCCCATTAGCACAACTTTGCAGTAATCATGCACCATTAACAAATGCTAGAAAGGCTACACTGTTGGCGAATTGCCCCACGTTTCTCTACTTTGAGCCATATAGCACTCCTAATGGAATCCATCTCTGTTCTGCATCGAATAGGATGCGACCAGTTTTGTCGAATGGCGAATCAAATGTGAGCTTTTTGCTGCCACGGAAAATCGCACTAGGATGGGAGTTGGTGAAAATTCGTCAATGCCAACTGTGCAGTTACACATCCAAACCGCTCTAGGAGCTCCTTCTAAAAATGCATAACATTTATCAAATTCTTTCCTATTTTGTTTCGTAAAAGGTTTCATTCTTTCTGAATATGATGCATAAATTTGCGAAACCGCAGGTTTTACCATTTCCCTTAACAAAATTAGTTCAATTTTCCAGAATGTTTACACCAAAACCTAAAAGTGCTAACATGTATCGCTTTCTCTGTGATCTAAAAATCATGTATGCACTTCGAAGCTTAAACTAAATTTTCGCATTTCCATTTGTCAGGTATATGGAAATGTGGTATGTGCAAGGGATCGTCGGCGGTTTCATATGAATTTTGTATTTCCACGTCTGCTCCCAGGATTGCATAAATCTTGGCTTTTTTCAGCGGCATGTATGCTCAGCCGACTTTTAAGATGAAAAACGTTTAAATAATGTATGGTTGGCCCAAAGGTGCGCAAGAACAACTTCATCAAACATCCTGTACCTGGTTCACACCATCCTTTACGGAACAACCAGCATGTGTTAAATTTTAATTAAGAAATCTGTCAGAGTCATCTCTCTCTGGGCTTGGTTCATAGTTTAAGATTGCTCTGGGAAATTTCCTCTTGGAATATGACAGAGAGGCGCATCTAACAAGAATTTATTCCCGCGAATGGAATTTAATTGAATTTTTCTGGACGTTACTGTGCAGTGGGGTGTCTTTTATTTTTAATAAAGCGGCCTTGTTGGTTTTTTATTGTTGATACTCTCTCCTAAGCTTAGATCAATATTTATAAATCTTTGTCCCCTTTTTTAACTTTGATGTCGTTATTTTCATCTTTGTGAAATTATATTACATTTTAAATACATACGAAACTAGCGCATTATCTGCTTCACTAAACTAGCAAGAGAACAAATCCCAACTTCTACAAGTCCTCTAATCTTCTGCCAAATTATTTACGAATTCCTTTCATTATGAGAATATCACCTACTGCATTTCATCTCGACGGCCAATTAGTTTTGACGTAATGCAAAGTAAATGACGTTCTCCTTCCTAATTATGCAGTTATTATTTTCACTTCTGGATTTTTGCCACGATGCATTTGCCTAATTACACCGAAGACAAAAATTTGTTTAACTTTATAAATTGTATTTGTTTCAGACATGCTTATTCCCTCATAAATATTTATAAAATTATCACATAAATCCGTGGTATTTTGCGAAACATTTTTAATATTCAAGAGTAACGCAAACTTTACCGGGCAGAGAATTTCTCAAACCCAACTTCTTACAAGTATGCACTGTTTATTAAAAATAACGCATATAGCCTTTAAATACATCTGACAGCGTAGCATTAATTTCAGTGTAAGAAAGTTTTCCCTGTAAAGTTTTCCAAGTTACGAGTTGCCAGAGTTACAAGAGTAACTGAGGAACTGTAGGGACAGAGGGAATTTTTAATATTATTGTCGATAAATATCAACACCTTAAGACGTTAACTGTTAAAATAAAGAAATTAAATAGGGGCTAGCTTTCTAACGGTTACGTTTTAAAGATATGTTTTCTTTGTTTTGTTATGCAGGCTAAAATGATCAGAATGCGTTTTTATAAACTAACTTTATCTATTATTCTTTAACATGAATCGACGATAAAAATAGTCTCGGTTTGTTAACTTTTTCTACTTGACGTGATCGGGAGTCACCTCATTTAGAAAAGTTTTCTAAATTTCACAACGCGCAAATGAAAAACAGATCCCATTTTATAAAGATGGTAAAAAAATTGCCTGACGTGCAACTTCAACGATTATAAGTTTAAATTGTTTAACTGACATTGGTACAAAAAATTAACTTTATTGAACGAGTACACGTAAAATAGACAATTCTAGTATTTAATCAAAAATCATTATGCAATTTACGTGAAACTAATTTCGTTTCTATAATCGAATTCCAAGGAAGTTGTATTATTCGGAAATGTCGATGTGAATGTGTTCGTAAAGTTTGTATTGTTACAAAGCAACATCTGCAACGACATCAAGCCTTATTACATCCAATTGTACATTGGAGACGTTTGAAATAACTAAAACTCAGGCTTCTGCATGTGCATCGCGCGCGAATCTGATTTGATGTATAAATAAATTCAAACGCATTTATTGGCTCTACTGTTATTCCATCAGTCAAAGTGACAGAAGTGCAACGCGAAAAGATGGTTTAATTTTAAAATGCTGCATGTTCTTCTAAATTTAATTTGTATGTCAACATTGTAAATAATATTCCACTCAGTCAAAACCTCTTCATCAGAGGGAAACTCCCATCGCCATTGGAGCTGCCTGTGGAAACCATTTCGCATAATGCAAATTAGGGTGATTTAATCAAAATGAAAACGGAGAATGAATTCCTTTAAGTCCTAGCGTACCCGTTTTGCCGTATTATGAATAAATTTCGGATAGAACATCTAGTTAGAGATTTTGCTTTGAGAATTTTAATCAAAGAATTTTCAACTTAATTGAGGGTGAGATTTTAATAAGTAGCTTATTGAAAACAACTCACACCTTCCAGGAATGACAAATTATCATTTTCTATAAGGTAAAATTTTAATTAGAAATGTCTATCTCAATTATGAAGCCTATTCAAAGCAATTATTGCCAAGCAGCTCATTACAAGTTTAATAATTTAATATTATTTTGCAAATTTTCGCACGTACAGAAAGTTTGTAAATCTTCTTAAACAGTTCAATCAAATGTTTATATTAAACTGACTACATGCATATAACAACTCATTACTAAACGTGCCAGTTCATATGAAATACATGGGATAATTTGTAGTAATAAATTGAGTTTACGATTTTTAATGTCACAAAAAATGTATTACACTTTCAACCATTAACGATATTTGCTTTGTACTGACAACATCACATTTTTTATCGCAACTTTCTTCTACTAAAAGCATTAATAATCGGTAGATATTTGTAAAGTTCTGGATGACAACTTCTTCTTATTGGCAACATTTTCTCGTGGCTTGCAAGTGGCATTTCATTTATCAAGACGAAAGCATTTCAAGCAAAATTTGCATGTTTCGGCGGTGATGTCGAAAATGACGACACGCTTTAAATTTGAAAAGGAGAGCCTCTGGTATGACTCACTGTCACGTTTACTGAGTGGAAAAATAATCCTGCACTTCTCTTAATTTATCGCAAAAATCATAGGTCAGTGCAACAAAGTGTTTGCCAAATCGCTTTGTAAATAAAAAGTTGCCGTGAGACATGCTCATTATTTGTTTTACTGGGACAAACAGATCAATTGTAGGTTGAGACAGATTTGTCTTTCTTTTTTCGTAAATCGCACCATGACTTTTTGTACTATTTGTCAGATGTCTTTCCAAGTATTCGCATGCAACTACATATTCAAAAATAATTTTGCTGGGATCTATATGCGTATGTGGTACGGTGCCAGTGTTACTTAATGGTAATTATCTCAATTTATTTGTGTGATGAAGTGTTTCAACTCTTAGCCCCTACAATTACCATTTGGTTTGTTTACTGTTAACACGATGAGCAGTTGTATGTGTGTACGATCATGATAATGGAATGTATATTATACGATCACAATTAACATGAAAATAAATACATGTGCAGGCAAAGAAAGCAATAATCACTTTTGAACAAGTGTAAATATTATATACATATTATAGATTTACTTGTCATAATTAATTATATGTATGTACGAGTTCAGGGACTTATAAACGCGTTGCTTTTTTCTGAGCACAGAAATATTAGGAACATAAGCATAGAGTAATATTGGGGTATAGGTGTACCCGTACCAAACTTAATACATTTTTGATGAGGTTTTCATGGCGGGCCATAGAGGGAGCCAGTACTTAGGTGTAATAGTTAGTTATGGAGTTGGCTATAATGGGTGGAATAACGTTTTGGCTCACGAAACGCAAGCCATGATTTATACGAAGTAGCTGAGGCGTTTTCCGCCTTTATAATTAAAATAAATTGGAGATTATTTAATGTAATGCACAGCTTAATTATGTTGTTTATTTATTTCGGGTATGCTAAAGACAGGAAAATTAAGTGCGAATGACACCAAAAATATTTGCATTCAAGCTATTGTTTGGCAGATGAAGTCGGTGCTTCAGGCTCTGTCGCAATTGACGTGTAAGTGTATTTTATAAACTTAGAAACCAACAGGCAAATGCAGCGAAACGTGAGTTATATAGTTGGGCCGAGCTGTCTGAACCTAGCTTTGGACACTGTTCAAATTCAACAGACTAGTTGAGTCATCTTCTGTTAGTCTGAATATTATTTTTTAGAGGGGATGTAGACCAAACCTCAGACCGACAAGATAACAGTTAATACATTAGATGTATAGATAACAAAATCTACATTTAAACAATAAACAATAAATTTTATTAAACTAGGCATATTTGACCGATGCCTTTTCATAACTACTAGTAATAAAAGTCGTCTCTTTTATGACCAAATAAATTGCTCGACGCAACGTTTAATCATCCAGATTTAAATAATATAAATTTAAGACTAAAATAACACATTTGTAAAACTTTATGGGCTACTCATTTCTTGTTTAGTTCATTTCAATTCGTCATATTGACACTACTGTTATGCATGTCCGTCAGTTAAATATTTACAGGGCATTTTGCCATCTAAGGCGATTTTGCATTTTTTTTAAATGTGGTAGCAAAACATTAGTATTGAATGTTGCATTAAAATTGAAAAAAGCACAATGAATTGTTGAAATGTTCAGGAATTGTTTTAGTGAGAAAGTTATGTCCAGATTATAAAGAGGCCATAGAAAGGAAATATTTTTTAATCATAGGTGACATAACAATAAATTCGCAAATAGACCTGAATACTATAAGAAAAAAATGCATTTCACCGCAGATTGGCAGAATCTTTGGCAAAGTTTGCCATTTTGAGTGCAGACTTACTTTAAAGAGGACCATATCATTATTACTGAACAATTATTATTTTTTTTTTACTAAATGTTTTCATTATTATTCGTAGTTTATTACTGTCTTCAATCAATAAAACGTTTTCATTGGAACGTGATGGAACAATAAACAATCACAGCCAGTGTAGTTTGTCAATGATTCATAAACATACTGTATTAGCTTCTCTTTCCCTTTATACAGCATGTACTTCACTAAGTAAGCGTTGCACTATCATTCCTAATTATAAATCTGCTTTCATGAAATCTATTGACCCGCTTAAATTGTTCAATTAATTTAAACAAACTCAGAGCATGCATCCCTATGTATGTACATAATAGCAAATTGTTGCTGCAAACTACCACTTCATACTCACAAACAAAATAATATTATACTTAGGTGAATTAAAAGTCAAGGGTTAAGATTTATAATTAATAATTTCGCCGTATTAACTAAAATCATTAGGGATTCATTTAGTTGAAATCTCAATGTGAAGTTTTTAGTGATAATAAGTATTTAATAAATAGTAATAATTATTTAAATCATCGCTACTTTTGTCCAATATAACAAGGGGTTAAATTATGTAATAAAAGGAGCCTTAACCCAGATATCCTATAGATTACTATATCAGATTCGTAAATTTACGAATGAAAACGTTCATCTTTCTAATGGTCTGTCACACCCCTTTGGTAAATTTTAATAGAGAAATGTACAATACGTTTATTCATAATTAAATGGTATTTTAATAGTACGTGTACGTTTATAATTACGACACATACCGTGTGAAATAGATATAAACGTGTTCGATTCAAGCACACCCCAAACATCTCTCCTTTTAATCCTGAGTTTACGATATTTCAAGAGTAAAATTTATAACCGCGTGGGTGTGGGTTTAGAACTTTTAGATGATTTATATAGAGGAAAAGCTCTAAATATTTTGTCACGCTTCAAATCGCATTGTACGTTAGCTATAAAATATAGCCCAAGTACTAGTCTTTGTTTTACAGCCGTGTTCTTAGAACATTTTCAAAATGTTAACATATCTTGAACGACGCGCAATAATCTGTAATTTAACCTACAGCCCCACATTTCTATAAATTTTCTAGGTGAATTCCGCAGGAAGGAACTTGCTTGCTTGCAATGAAATTATCCTCTGTAATTCCGAAAAGTTGGTGCTGGAAATGTTACCGAACTTTCCACGCTGCGCTTCCACCGAACTTAATACATCAAAACTTTCAAGGATAGATTGAAAATAAATTTTGCCATTTTACCCAACATTGCGCACAATACTTTTCAAACGAATCGGACGTATGGAATTGAAAAAAATCTATTTTATGTGGAAATAATTTCAAATTTAATTAAAGATTGCATGTATTTACTGAAGAATACCTGTTTGATGAATTTCGGTTTATGTAACGTATTTTAATCGTACCAAAGCTATCACAAGAAAATAACTTACGACCAATATTAATAAATTATTACGTAACTTAGCTTGTAGGCAAAATAAGTAAATTTTGTAATTTATACTTATAACAAAGAAATAGTAGGAAAGTATAATGATTCAACTATATCTGCATATGAATAAAATAATATATAAATTACTGACTATGTGCTAATGCACCAAAAACTTACCTGCTTCACTATGCTTAATATCAAAAAAATGTGTGGAGGATAAACGTATATTCAGAAGGTAACATTTTAATAAAAGACCCCAAATCTCATACTTTCATGCATTTTATACATTGTGTATAGTAGAAGAGCTTATGTTTTAAAATACCTTCCTTGATATATTGTGCGCCATATCATAAAATGATGTGCTGGGTTTTGAACGCCGCAGACAGAAATGTATAATATGTATAGTTGTATCCGGGCATATTATATAAAATCCTTCGCAAGACATGGGGGCATTCTAGCGAACTATAAAGTATCGACCAAATTCTATTCCAACTTAAATCTTTCAAAATAAAATCCTCCCTCACCGTTAAAGCGAAGAAGTTCGAAAAGTATAAACCGACTGCCTGTTACCTCTTGGGTAGTTTACAGTTTGTATAATTTATATTTATATACTCCTCTCTCGTTGGTGATCTCGCAGTCAATTTTAAATGATAACGCAAGAAGTATGGGGTCGCAAACGAAATATTTTTTTCCCATAGGGGAACGACCTTTTTTGAATTTCATGAATATAGACGATATGTTGCAATTTTTAAAAATAACTTAAAGGTTTTCATCAAATGTTTTTTCATAAAAAAGTATTTATATGTATAGGTATATTATATTGGGCTCTACAGTACGCACTGCATGTCAGAAGCTAAAGCAGTTTATCACAAATAACTACCCATAACAACAGTAAATTCTTCATAGCACGAATACCATAATTTCAATTTAGTTCATGTCTTTCCAAGCTTCTCACCTGTGAGTGATTGCATCCACAGGGACATTATTCAGATTATAATATTATCCACTAACGTCTGGGTCCTTATAGTAATGAATCTTCTGTATTCCCCGTTTCTGCTATTGTGCATGTAACATGTTCCATAAACCCTGTAATATGTCATCGTTCTCATTGCTGCAATTTAGTATTTCCGTGACTACACCTTGTAGATACATACTTGTTCGTATATCGATTGCTTTTCTATAATTATTTTCGTTACCAGAAATTCCTTTTAAACCCACTTAAAGAGGCCGAATATTACTTTTGAAAGATGCATGACAAAATTTTTGTCATATTTTAAAATAGATAACTAACAATTTTACAACTCTTCAAATTCTAATATATCTACTTCATTCAACAACTCTTGTTAAAACTAAAACCATGTAATCATTTTAGATAAGACTGTTCGGCAATGACGAAGGTCAGGGGTTTCGTATGAAACTTTAGTATTAATGGTGAAACTTCGCGCACTCTTACACTGAACATATATAGAGCCAACCCTTCTAATCACAGATTCCTTCGAATTTTGTATGGCTTTCTATACTCTAACTGGTTTACTTCCCTTAATGTATGGAGGTGTGCATCAAAAATAATTAATTTCAATGAGTGTAACTCATCAAATAAGTTCTAGGGGCATAAAACAAATGACAAGTTAAGTAGTGTAAAAAAAATCAACTTCTAAGAACCACGTTCATCCCAATTCGGTCTTTTGTAGGGTCGCAAGTGAGCTCTAACTTTTTGTTCAGAACTCTCAACTTCTACAAACTAATCCAGCCCTAGAGACGACGTGGCCATTTAGTTTTTATACATTCGTCGAAGTTAAGACTGTCCTTGTCTCGTAAGTTTAATAAACTCAATGGTGTTGTTCTATGAGCTTATCACTAATGCCGAATGTAAACGAGCATTATAAAGCAAATCGCTTTTGATTGGGGCGAGAACCATTCATTACTTGAAAATTTACTGCTAGATTATTTCCGCACGTAATTGGCTATAAATACTCGGACATTTCCCTTAAGAGGAATGCAATTACTACGAACTAATTGTAGGTATCTAACGTTATTGTAAATGAAGTGATGAACATTATTCTTTTGAGAATAATTGTTATAAGGTTTATTTAGTCCTTTAAATTTAACTATAACTGCAGCAATTAAAGTTAACTTTATTGCACGACCTTCGCTGTCATTATTAATTTCTATAAAACGAGACCAATTAGTTTTTAGTAACTTTAAAACAGATATGATTCAAAGTGGACAACCTTCTCTTTACAAAAGCGCAAGATTAGAGTTTTGCAAAAGTTTCTGAAACATGCACATATTAACACGTTTAGTTTTAAGTCCGTGGTATTAAACGGTATTCATGTGTAATCTTTGTCTCGGTTGCTTTTAAAGTATATTTACTTTGCTTTAACATGAACGCGCTAACAACATTAAATGATGTGTAGTATGTAGTTGGGTTGGGTGTCAAGCATTGTTAAATTCTCATTTGTATACCCAGGTTCTTTTTAAGGAAATATAATTGCATTTACACTGCTTAAATAAATTATGTTGCTCTGGTCCTTTGTTTAAAATGAGCAAAGCTTATGAAATTTCGCCGTACTCGCAGACAAATAATTCATTTATCTGCATAATTTAGTTCCTGTGTAATTTGCGAAATTGCAATATGCAAACATAGCGCTAGGCTTTAAACTTAAACACTTATTGACAGCATACAAATTTTCCAATAATAAACACAACATTTGTTCAACAATGAGGTGTTATCAGCATGGCACCTGCTGCCAGTTTCGCCACTAACTCCAGCCTGGAATCACGGGGCTTGGATTTCGCCAACAATAATTAAAATAGATCAGGAAATCACTAATGATGCTTAAAGCCATACTTTCAGTGGTACATACCACCTCCTTAAGGCAGTTGAAAAAAAATTACTAGATGATAAATTTAGAAGACCAATTTAATACGCCACATGTTACAAGTACCTATATATTTCAGATTTTCACAACGGTTCCGAGTATCTAAGAGCGAAAGCGATTTTGTAAATATTTCTAAAAACTGTTAATTAGTTAATATTTACTTGGGAATAATATTTATTTTTATAATAACATAATTATTTTATTTGAACCCAACTCACTTGCAGCAGAACAGAAATATATCATGCTAAATTTCTTTATGTAGTACCTATAAATTTAATGGTCATAATTACTACAGGCATTAACGCGTTAAATTGTCCTATAATGAAGATTTACATTCGCAGCGCGTAAAACCGACTTCAACAACAGTGCTATTATTATATTCAAATCCACCTAAAATTATCGAACTATGTAACACAAATTTTCATCCCAATTGCATAAAATTGTATAAACTGCAAATCGATCCTCTGTGGTGTGTTAAGTAAATAAATTATTATTTACCATGAAATATTAAAACAAAAATAATTTAACATTCGTCTGGAAATTCATAATGTGTTTCGCATTTTTTCCAAAAATCACTAGACGAAGTCAAATATAAATAAATAGGCAAATCGACTTACTATATTTTTCGACTTCAAACATTTACGCTTCTTAATGTTTTTTGTCTACATCAAATATTGCCTTTCTAAAATTAACCCTTGTTTAATACTTGAAACGAATGCCCATAAATTATACAAAACGTTAATGACCTATTAATTTTGATCCCAGGTTTCATAACATATTTATTATTCAAATTATTGATTTTATACATCTTTTAACAACGAACGCCTACCAGTAACGGCTGACACTTCTGCAGCACTATTATCGGAAATTCGTGAGCTTTTATATAAATTGGATTTCCAAAAATAACTGTGTGATTGTTACGGGAAGTACGATCACGGGTTTTTCTAAAGTTTTCACAAGACTACGAGAAAACTGTAATCATATCTTGTACACAAATATTTATTAACTCGCGCCTTAATAACTTTGGAATTATTAAGTTTACTGGTAAGTATAATGTGTCAGCAGTAAAGACATTGTTTTAAAAGATTTATTGTTTTGAAAACGGCAATAAAATTGCGTTTCCGAGAAAAAGATTAGATTTATATGAGTAACAAAAATCCATGAGCGAACCTTATTATCATTTAGAAGACATTTTCCGAAGCCCTTAAAAAGATCACATAAAACATCTGTAATGAAGATTTGATGTTTTTCTACACGCCGTTCGCTATAAAATGGTCTAACTCAACTTTACTATAAAAGTGTTATTTAAAACCCCTATTAATACTCAATAATAATAGTTAAATGACAACTGGAATTTCTTGTGCAGTAAATATCGTAGTCTTTCACTTCCCAAAAAGCATAATTTAGTTTATTTTTCACTGTCTGTTTTTCAGCCGCATTTTTGAAAGCCATTTATTTAAGATGGAAAGCAACTAGGCCTGCCTTCCGGGGATGCTTTTCTCTGATTGTATTGCCTACTATCCTTCCGGCTTTTTATGAGAACAGTAGTCGGATCCCACCCTACCCACCGTTTACTGTTACCACTTGAGATGTGACATTTGAAAAATGCATATTCTTCCCCTGCCAAGGAAAGATCGCTGTATTATTTTATTATTTTAAGACACGTGTAGCTCCTTCTCCAAATATACTCATACGAACTGATTGAAATTATTTAATATAATCTCTGATATTACTTCTATTCTTACTTACTTCAAACTGCTCAAATAAATATTGGTAGTCCGAAGACATAATTTGTAGAACAATAATCCAAAGCGATGAAATTAAATTCAGACAGGAGGTAATTCATACTTCAAATCTAGTGAACGGTAACAAAGCAAAGCATACTTGTGAAACTCAGCCCATTGTTATATATTCATTTCGGCTTGCACTGAGTTTTAATTAAAATAGAAAAGGGAACAGCATGCGAAAAAAATACATTGCATTTATCGGAAAATCATGAACGTGACAAGCGTTCAAACGGGCAATTTTTGTGTTAGGTTATTTTGTCAGTTATATACATAATCAAAACAATACGTGACCCTGCATTACAAATTTTTGTTTTATGGATAAAATATTTATGACCCATAAAAGTTGGCCATTTTACTAACTATAACGATAAAGATAAAATTATTTACTGCAATGCTACACATGTTATACTGTTCTATAGTTAATATGCAATAACTAGAATAGTTTCTATGCTTTGTTTTGTTTGCGCTAGGTAAATAAATATTACATAATTTTACGCAAACGTAATCATAACCTCCATAAACAAATATTTGATATTTTTATTTCAATGTAACATTACAGGTATATTAGAATTAGCATTGCTTAAAAGCTTCTATCATAAAATGCGAAGATGGAAAATTCAGACTTTCGGTGCGTAGTGACTCGTGAAGTCTGTGAATAACAAATAAACGAAGCAAAGTAATTAACTTGAATAACGTCCATTACTAAGTTGTATAGAAACGATGGACGAAAATGCAAAAAACGAAACGCTTTCATAATTGCATTAGAATAACAAAGAGTCCCACAAACTTATTTTGCTGCAAACTTGAAGTCTGCTTGAAAATGATATATTAGAAGTTGCACCCATTAAGAATTGAATTAAGTTTTAATTGTAATTGTGTCAGGAGTTAATTTATTCTTTTATGTTAATATAAGACATTACTTTTATCTCTTTCTGAAGAGCAAAAGCTTTTAATTTTCTCATTTATCTCGTGAGGCTTGTTGACATAATTCTTTTTCATTACAGTTAATAATTAATTAGGTTGTCATTCATTTAGAAAGAGGCTTGGAATAGGAACATTTTAAATAAAATTATGATTAAATTTTATATATTATTTTATTTTATATTACATAATATTTGAATCTAATTTGAACTATTTTCATTTGTAAAATTATATTTTTTTCCCAACTTATCTATTGCTTTGTCTCAACCGCAGCATATCACGTATTTTAACTAACAAACTACTTGCAATGTCCCCGCATAGCAATTTCAGTTCAACAGAAAATTCAAGTTGGTTTAATGATTTTAATTAGATACTTGTAAAATAAAATTGGCTGGAGTAGTAGTACTCTTTATTGATTAAAAAGTTAACATCTTGCCTGTCATAAGCACAGGTCAAAAATATGTTGTTATATAAATAAGTACTTACGCTAATTACCAAGAAATCGTACCAAAAGATTACATTTGTTACATTTACCTTTACTTTGAAGCAATAGTTACCAGAACAATTCAATATGATGAGAAAGAAGAAGAAGGGGGGGGGGGGGTAATGGGTTCGAAGTCCTGAGGTAGATTGAAACAGTATGTGTTAATAATGGTAGCCTTTATTGTAGTACCATTCAATGGTAGTACCTTATGAACCTTTTTGCTTGTGATCATGACCTCAAACAGAACTAAAATTTTAAAAAAGTTTCTACAATAAAGGTTACCATTATTAACGTAGTCATTACCCTCCCTCCCCTTCCTTCGTTCTCATTTAGTTTTACATTGCGCACATTTCTAAAGTCAAATTAAAAATAGCATTAAATAAGTATACTTCAGATTCGTAGCGGTCATTTGATCAAAATATTTCTTTGCTTTGTGGAAACAGATTGTAGGTATGTTATACACAACAAATTGCACAGCTATGACCTTCGCTATAAAGCATTTATTCGGCAACTGAAAAAATAATTAGTTACAGAGCGTTATTAAATCAAGAGCTATTCGTCAATACCTTATCAATGTTTATTAAACAAGATTCCAATTATATTTACCAAAATGGTTTGCATCTTCATAGGTAAACGTAAATAGAACCGATTCGTTTGATCTTTCAAGTATTTCAGAAGATTGATCGTTTTTACATTTGTGTATTAGTCTTTTAACTTTTTTTAAGTGTTCAAGGATATTCAGGGTGACGGAACCAGTGATCGACACTTACATCATTCTATATAGAATAGTAAAAGTTCTGTTTTGATTATTTTATATTTCAACACGTAAACATAGAAAACAGACTTCTCACTATCCTTACAAAACACATGATTGCGCTTGGTCATTTTGGGTCAAAAGGCGAAGAGCGTAGTTTGTGATCCTGTGGAAAAACCCCTGTTATATTAGTGAAATCCTTAAGATAAGTTAATAACTGTTAAGTTTTATTTTTTACTGTTTATGACAACCGAACTCGAGTTGATAATTTCTAGTTCATCATTGGATAATGTGGATCACTGCGTAGTCGATTATTGGACTTTTAATGTCCATCAATGGAGATTTTAATAATTTTAGTGATAAATATATTTTATAATAATTTATTATTTAAAAATTGTCAATCTACAACAGAAATGTTTCTCGAATCTCTTCTTTCTCATTTTCACTAATCTTTCCCGTTCTAGTTATTGTATAATTTGAGTTATTCGTATTTTTTTCACATAATGCCCTAAAGGTGTCTATTACTGGTTCCGTCAGCCTACATACTTCTATTCTGTAGTGAATGTTATCTATGTATCTACAAATTTCTCTTTTTAAAATAAAATGAATAATTTTACATTTTATTTCACTTATTGCAGCTCCATATCCAAGTGAGCAACAACGTTATGATGAAATGTGTGCCGGACCAGGATATGGGGAATCTTTTTCAACGGAGAGTTATCGAAAAGGAGCACCACCAGTACCGGCAGAATATCGTGACCAAAGAAACACCCCTTTTCAACAACCTGGTGCAGTCTTAATGGTGTATGGTCTGGACCCATTACGCACTAATGCAGATAAACTCTTCAATCTTATGTGTCTCTATGGAAATGTTGCTCGGGTGAGTAGAAGGAATAATTCCTAAATGAAATGGGAGTTAAGTTGGTTGTTTGAAGCCGCAGGTACACGCGTATTTACATAAGTATGGCGCTCTAAATCTACTTTCACAGGGCGGTTGGAACTTAATTTTCCCTCTCTAGTGGGGTAGGATTAAATTGGATTCAATCCCTTGCCGGGATGTATTATTGATTAGCACAATTTTAATATTGTTGACTAGCAGACGTCACGATGGGAAATCAGAAAGCACTTGCAGACATCTCGATAAAATATTTAAGTCAGCCAAGGAATTTCCGACGCTTAAAAGGGAAATTTTCTTTGCCGAAAGGTAATATAAGAAGCTCCGTTGATTATCAATTTCAAGGTTCTAAATTTTATTCAAAAATTCATTCAAGAGCTGTGTAACACCTGCCTATCCCACTTCCCTCTTGACTTTTTAATACATGGGAACTTAGTGCATACGTGTACGGTCAAACAAGAAATACTTATATTATTTACGGAATTAAGCAACCATACATTCGTATGGTATACACGTCCATAAGATTTACATTGATCTCTGGTTGCCTATATCACAGATGTGTATTATAAAAGGTACATGACTGTACATATAGTATAATACATAGGTACTTTTTGTGCTAAGAATACAATTTACTAAATATTTTCTTATTGTTTTGAATAATACAATATTAAGGGATTTGTTGCAAGAAAGGATGTCCAAGCCGTGAGCCGTATTTAAGTTAAAAATTAATCTAGTACATTATTTATCGAATTTGGAAATTATTATTGATTTATAAACTAAACATATTGAGGTTAACTATGAAATTGATATCGATCCAACGGCTGCCGCGGCTGAGCTGGCAAACCCAGATTCTTTTGCAGACATTTTTAAATACTTTTTCCAAGTCGGTTGGTTCAATTTCGGCAATAAGGCATTGGATTTCCCTTTTAAGTTCAGTTTTCTAGCATAATGCTTACACTTTCCAAATCCCCACAAGAAAAAATCACATGGCGTCAAGTCGAAAGATCTGGGCGGCCAATTAACATGACCATTTGTGGATATCGCACGACCCGGAAAGGGTTCATTTAACAAATCAATGGTTTCTCTTGCTGCATGACATGAGGCACCATCCTGCTGAAACTATATTCCTTAGAGGTCTATTTAGACCTGACATGAAAAAAGTGTTTAAAAAATTCTGCAAAAGAGTCGGGGTTTACCAGCTCATTTTTCATTTCATTTTTCATAGTTAACCGCAATATGTTTAGTTTATAAATCAATAAAAATTTCCTTATTCAATAACAATTTACTATGTTTAATTTTTAATTTAATTCCGGCGCACGTCGTGGGTCACCCTTTATTATACATACATTAATTTTGAGTCTCGTTCAAAAAATAACATGTATGATTAACTATAGAACGTGTATCTTAATTTTACTAATTTAAGAATTTTGAATAAAGTTTT